>JANWGL010003867.1:2082-28517 GCA_025200755.1 Ceratobasidium sp. C01 | reverse complement strand
TCGCTCCCGGGGACTTTAGCCTTCAGCGCTTGACGGATAAGCAGCCAGATGTGTCGAACGAGTACGGCCAACGGTCATAGTAAACCGAACGGATTCGAGGCAGGCTAGACGTTGGCCGTAAGGTGAATCAGAGGCATCTCGGGCATCGAGGCGGGAGTAAAGTCGACAACGCGGGTGGGGACGCCATTCGCGGTTATATCAGGCTCTTGTTGACGGGAATGACGCCAGATACGATCGTCATGTGACTATCTAGGCTAAAATGGCCACCGCCTGGTAAGAAACGCTATGTGCGTTGACATATTGAAAGGAATCACAATCTCAACGGATGTGAGAAGCGCGGGGCTCGCAACGAACAGCAAGCGTGAGTGCGCTGGGGACACCGGAGACGCTGAGACAGGATCGCGTCGCCGCGGATCCAAGGAAAGGTTACGGCGAATCAAGACGAGAGCGCGTCACAACGATCGCAAGTCATTGAAGCATCTAGTCTGGAACAACCTTTAACCTGCAAGAAATCCCACCGCAAAGTCCATCTCAGTTTGGATACTGAGACGTCACGAGGTGAATACATTCTTCTACAGTCACGTTGACTTTTCCCAGTCAAAACGAGCGAAAACAGAAAGGTATTATCGCAGTCGAGTCGGAGTGTCGCATCCGGCGCCGGCGATTCGGCGAGGACTATGCGCAAAGTCTACTACCCGCAGCCGGGGACTGGACTTGGACCCTTGCATAATGAGTTTTTGTCGCTTATCGGCGTGCGGCACGGGCGAGGGGACGCCCTTCGGAGGCAGAGAACGTATTATGTAAACAACGGTAGGCGTGTAGAAAGGACCGAGTGATCGTTAATAGGAATGAGATGGCGGCGTCGAGGGCTGGGTCCGCGAACAGGTCCCCCAGAACGATGCATAGGACATTTATCCCACACCTAGGAGCCGTGGCAACGGTGGCGGCGAGCGCGTGTCGGATCCGAGAGTGGGAGGACGCAGGTTCGAGACCGTGGTTTGGACGGGAAATTGTTCAGACCGAAGCGGAACTATATCCAAAACTCAAACAGAGGGTGCGCAGGGGTTGAATCGAAATATGCGAGCCTGAGGTATCGCCCACCACACGTATTGAGACGATCGACAGTTTCGAAAGCCCAAATGAGGTAAAACTGGTCTTGAGACCGAAAGCAGCATTAATGATGCCGTGAGGCTCGAGACCCCAGGGTTTCATCAGAGCCTAGATCGCTCGACTTTAGAGTAGGCGACCCAACAAGTACGCGCCACTGCCCGACGTTCAAAGGACGCCGGCGAGAGAGTAAAGAGCGGATGCCGAAACCTAATAAAATCAGAATATAAAAAATGTCAGTGGAATCGTTCTCACCAAGAACTAAAATGCGCACCTTGTGCGCGCGGCCCTGGTGGGGACAGCAGTAGAACTACGCGTTCGATAGCTGACGGAATAACTCTATCTGTGGGGGACACTGTTGGGCAAAGTAGAGGCATCCATTGGGCAGGTAGTTTCCAAGATAATCCAGGGTACCAAGCATCCAAAGCCATGGGGATCCAAACGCGGGTTCAAGAACAAATGAAGAAACAGTGAAAAAATAGGGGAAGAAAAACGAGAAAAGAGAAAACCGAAAGGAACACATCGCAAAGATGAGACAAAACTCACCGTTTCCTTGTACTGGGTCCCTTTCCCCATCTCCTTCTCCCTCACTTAGCACCGACACAACGCTATCCAAACTCAAAGCTGTCTCGCCTATCCCAGGCCTCTTCTCTGCCTCCTTTCCTTTCCCTGTACCATTCTCTTTCGCCTTTCCCACCCGACTGGCGTCCTGCCCCCTTCCCCAACTCCATCCAGCCACCCCAGCTCGTCGTTCCTCAACGGTGCTGTCGACTGTCGAAGGCGTCATGACCGGCGTCGGGCCAGTGTCCTCCGTCATCGCATCGACATCCGTTCCCTCTCCCTCACCACCATTCCCCAATTGCCGCTTGGATACTACCGGGGTCTGTTCCTCTCCGTCCGAATCCGAGTCGATGTACATAACCATGTCTTCTCCATTTCCGATCTGTCGCCTAGGGCTCGTCGGAGAAAATGAAAGCGCGCTCGAAGCAGGGGTGGACGTCAACCACGCGAGCCATCCAGCAGGAGACTGTCCTGTCCATCCTGCACCGATCCCAGCACTGTGTTGCGCAGCAAGAGTATTGATCCGTAGAGTGTTTGCATCCTGTACGTTTGCGCTATGTGCCGTTTCAGCAACAGCGTTACCGGACGATCCAACAACCAACGTAGTTTGGCTAGGCGCGGGCGCAGAGACGGCTGCTTGATTCGACTCGGGTTGTACTTTGGCCGTGTTCTCGCCTTCCTTGCTAGGATCTTGGGGAGTGGATTTCAACTGGGCTGGTTCCTCGGTCCCGACGCCGGCAGAAGGTTCGGTAGGGTTGGCGGCAAGAGTGGCAGTGGGCGTTTCCGAGCCCGTACTAAGAGGCGTGCTTGTAGGAGGCTCAATTCCACTCTTCACTGAGGGTGTAGACCGGACCGGCGCCGGAGAACGCGCGATTCCTCGGAGCGTAGTGAGCCAACTCGACCCAGCTGGAGAAGGCGGCGCTTGCTGCGTATCGGGAGCTACACTGGATGCAGACGGAGTCTCAACGGCCATGCTGGTACTCGTAGTTGACCCTGCATCGGATGCTGAAAGATGGGCCGGGGCTGGGGAAGCAGCAGTCACGGTCTGCGAAGGCGCTGAGGTATTTGTAGATAAAGGAGATGAAGTCATAGGTCGTTTATTGGTCGTGGGGTCGTAGCTTCGCACGGAATTCATAGAGGCTTTGCGTGGGCCGAGCCTCGAGGCACCGAACCCGGGTGTCATCGATGGGGTACGGAACTTGGTCCCAGCTGTGGGCGACGAAGATGGTGATGGCACTGCGGGCGCAGCCGTGTCATTATTTATCGTAACTGGTTCTTTGTTCGTAGTGGTTGGGACCGGAATGGCAGCTGTAGGTGAGGCGCGAGGCCTAGGGATCTTAGAAGGCGTCGTGGATTTGGGTGTTGATGGTGCGGCAGACTGGGAGGTTCGTGAAGAGTTCGCTCTAGCGGGAGATACAACGGGTACGGGGGCTGCAGGTGAGACATTTGGGATGGGAGGAAGGGGCGAGGACGTGGACGAGGGCGATTCGGAGAGCGGAGCCAAGTCCGATTCTGGTTCTTCATTGAACATCGTTAGCCCATTTATAACACGAGGGTGCGCAAAGTGACCTACGCGAAATAGGTGCTTGTGGTCCGCGGGCTTGAACGGAGCGAAGCGCGTCCTGCGCCCTAGTGGCCTGACGCACCGGCCGAGCCTTGTCGGTCCCACCCGCCACACTGGTACTCCCACTAACACTAATGTTGCTAGACACAGGATCGAGGCTATGGTCGAGGATGTTCCCGGCGGCAGACACTGGGGCAACATTCAAGGTGGCCGTACTGGCCTTCCGCGTCAACCCAAAGTGTTTCGCGGGGCTCGTGAACAAAAGCGAAGCGCGCGATGCCGTAGAAGCTACCGACCCCGATCTTTTCCTTCCACTCGAAGGTTGCCTCAGCGCAGAGATTGACTCCCGCTTAGATAGCCGCGGCTCAGTACTCATCAAGTGGCGACAGCGAAAGTGGCAAAATGAAACAGAAAATGTATGAAAGAAAAAATCTAGTTAATGTTGAAAAATACGTGAATGATACAATGTCGTGACAGTAGGCTCTGTGGTGGTCGTGGTGGTCCGCTTGAAACGTGCCTCTGACGTCTTGCTTGTGATTGACGGAGCCGCCCAGCGTTTGGCGTTTGATGTCACGTGCGTAGCCACATGACTTGCGCCTAACCACGCGGAGCGCGTTGCTTGGCTTGTACCATGGATCGCACCCCGTTCCCAGCCAAATAAATTTAGGCGGACGTGCTTAACTTTTTTCTTTCTCCATCATTCTGAGCCTTGAACTAGGCTGCCGAGGAGCCGTTAATGCGCGTCGTCGTTAAGTTCAAGGCTGCCCACTACGCCGTCGCCGTCGCCGTCGCCGCGCCTCTCGCTACGTGGCTCAATCCTACTAGCCCATCTTTCGTCGCATAAGGCCGATTTAGAGGGCAGAAGTTGCGGAGACGGATACCCTATCCTCCTGAGGGAAGCATATATCGACAGGGCTACATGTCGCCACCCCAAGGCGAGATTCGACTTGCTTTCGCAGCAAGATGCGCACCATGCTTTCCCTCGCCCAACGTCTTCTTCACGCGTTCTTCTCGTATTCATATCCCTTTCACCTTGAGGTGCAACTACCAAAGGGCGGGAGAAGCGCTTCATTTCGGCGCCTCTTCAGCATCACCCGCATGACATCATCATCTAATATTACCTTTTCAGGTCCTATAACACTTTCCCAACTCTTATTCACGCCGAGTCCTATAAGAAAGATACATTCTAAGACCCAAAACGTGTGCGCACGCGGGACGCTTTAATCTACATATCCTGATAGCTATGCTCTACAATGGTGCCCAGCCGCCCCAGTGAGGGGCAGGTCTATTGGTAAAAAGGCGATATGTCTACGTAAGGTTATTGAAACGGTTTTGGTGTGCTACACAAGCCCGAGTTTTCCTGTCTTTCCGGTTCGTTCTGCAGTACCGTCGATCAACTCGCCCCCCTCGGTTCATTCTCCGCGCTGCGTATCATTAGCCTTAGCTATGAGGGGCTGGAGGCAGGACGCCAAATCCGATTTGACCAGTGTTGGAAGGGAAGACAGCAGTCTCATCAAGGTGCCGTTCACCTAGGCGCGCGCGCTCCTCATCATTGTTTTCCGCATAGACTACGCGAGGTCTACGTTTAAATGCAGATGGAAATTCTCGGAATAACGCTGGAGGCTCGATCAAATAGTTGAAAAGGAACTACGAGGGGCGTTAGTGGCTGGATAATAACGAAGATCGCGACCAGGGAGGGTTCCTACTCACCGTTCCGTATCTATGTCACCAAGAGAGAGAGAGGGAGTGAATAAGTACCCATTCTCGACTCACGTGCGGGTAACAAGGCAGATCACTCACACAAGAAGGGCAAAACCGAGGAGCTGCAGAACGGAGTATGGCCACACAAGACGTTCCCAGCCAAGTCTGACACTCACGATCCAGATTCCTAGAGTCCGGCAGGTGTCCACGGTGCTACGAGCAGTGGCGCTGATACGGTAGGTCACGCTTAGCCCGAGAAAGTTAAACGAGGCAATAGAGAACATGATGAGGACGGAGGCTATCATCACATTCGGATGTCCGATAATTTGGTGCCAGCCTCGGGGGAAGTCAAAGAACGGAGACTGGGATGCAAAAAGTGCAAGGTAGGGCATGCACAAGAATACAGATATCGTTCCGAAAAAACCCTCCCAGGCAACTGCCGTGAGCGGGTCGATCGTGAATTTTTGCATTATCTTTTCTTCAATGATAAATTGCATCGCTACACTAAAACGAATTCAATAACGCCACACCTAATAGTCATTTGACGAACTCACAAGAGCTGAGCAAAGAACACAAAAAGAACCCCTACGTAGACTTGTGCGGGTTCAGGCTCGGGGGCAATAGAACGTGTGACTGAAGTCATAAAGGCGCGGATAGCTCCCCCAGTCTTGTCACCAGCGACGTTCTTGAAGAGCGAACCACTTAGGCCAACTAGACTAATACCAGCCATGACGATAAAGAGGGAGATCCACTGGTAGAAATAGAGATGCCGACGAAGAAAGCGAACCGAGAAAATGCCAACCCAGAAGACAAGTGCACCACGGGTCATCTGGTAGATAGAAACTGGAGTGTATCTATAGAAAAGAGCATGAATTGTGGCAGTACACGGTTAGTGAGTGAAATGCTCACAGGAGGCCTATATTCATAAGCTGCAGCGAGGAAGTGTTAGGTAAAGCAGCGACAGATTGTCAGGCAACATACCGTCGTACCGGTTAGGTCGCAGAGAGCGGGCAGCCAGAGACTAAGGACCCTCCATCCGGTAAGAGTGTTGTTCGCCCGGACCATTGCACCAGCTTCGGGCTCTTCTTCCTCGTCCTCATCCGACGGAAGTTGGGGTGGCGAATTACGGCTGGCGAACCATCGCCACAAGGCGGGGAGAAAACCTGATATGGAATGAGACCAGATCCAGGCAGAATACTCTCGACTTACAAAAGGTCTCTCCAATAAACAGATGGAATGACTGCCATACTGTAGGGAGGTTAGACTGGGCACGGCATACTAATAGCGCACTTGCCTGGCTGCTGAAAATGAACCGGGGGAAGCGTAGAGGTAAGTTCGCAGTTCTCAACACACATGCGGTCCTGCCACTTTGTGAGCAGCGAGTTCGCGCAGCCTAGATGCGAGTGAGATAGTGACTAGCGCCAGGCGGCGAAGCGCACCTGTAATGAGCATGCCAATAATAAGAAGCAAAACGAGCAGCGGTTGAGACATCGTGGCCATTGTGAGTAAGTGTCAAGGGTGTCCACAAAAACAAGCGGCAGGTACGGCGTCAGAGGGAGGAGTACATTAGCTTGGACACTCCTCGCCTCAAGAGTTCCGTTGATTTGATTTGATTTGATTTGTTTCGGATCAGCTTGGCAAAGTGGGTGACCCTGATCAGGCGCGAATTACGTCAGGCGCGAGGCCCAATTTGATATTCCATTTTAGGGCTTTAATTATGACATAAATGTCCAACTACAGGGCGGGTGGTGTATATATGCACACCTGTTCTCAATATTTAAGCACGAATGACCCGCAAAACAATGCAAGATATCACCATTTTACAACCCAAAATACATACATAAACCAGACCATGCTCGGCATGAACATTTTAGCTACAGCAAGTAGCCCATATGGATTCCTCTGCGGCACTAAAGTTATGACCTTGCACTGTGTCTAAGACCGACGGGCCCCCATTCGCTTCTTGATCCTCCATTAACTGCCTATGCTCTTCCTTGACTGAGATGAGCATAAGTTGATAGATAAGTGTTAGCAAAAAGCATATCACGGCAGACCCTCCAGTGATCGATATAGTGACAATTGTGGGGACGTTGAAATGGAAGTGACCATCTTGGATCGCCCAGATGTTGATGCCAGCAGCCAAGGTACCCGCCAGACCGTTTAAGAACCCTGGTCTACAAGTCCCAGAGGGGATCTTAGCAACACAAATTGGATCAATTTCGTTGGTTTTGCTTACAGAAAGATCTTGTGGATGAGCCACAAATAGTTATCTCTCCAGCGAATCCAAAGGCCAATCATGCCGGAGGCTCTAAAGCCAGTGCATGCAATGGATACAGCGAGCAGAGGAACCCTAGTCCCAATTTTTTGAAGCATTTCTCCCCCATTACCGTGGAGCGCTGCTTGTTGTGCGCCGGGACCGAGCACAAATCCGGCAAGCAGTACCCAGGTAAACCAGCTGCGGAGCGTTCAATATGTTAGTTAGCCTCGCATTTAATGAAGTGAACAGGAGCCTACCCCGCCAAGGTATTATATATTACCGGAATATTATCAAAATAATCTTTGGTCATTTGGCTGTACCGGGACGATGATCGGCGATTTAGCATTCCTGGGCGGGGCAGGACAGTGCCAGTCTTGAATTCCTGCACGACGCCGCGCTCTTGATGTTTGATGGTCAATTGACGCTGCATACCCCTGCCTCCGGGATCGGACTTGGCTTGGAGAGGTCCAGGGATCCGGCGGGCTGGCACCACAGACATAGGCAAGGTAGGTCTTGGCGCCGAAACTCGAGGGACAGCGGGGGCTCCCACTAGTCGGGCGTCTGAGGCGTTGAGGGTCAGTTCAGACATGCTGTAGCTAGTTGTCAACGACGGGAGCAGACTTCAGCTGGGGGCTCACTGATACTAGGAGAGGGGGCCCGTTATTTATATATGCGTGAAGATGATCTCGAGTGAAAATGGCCAGTATGCGATAGAGGGCTCCGGGAAGGCTGTGGAAACGCCCAGAGTGGTCAGAACCTCAATCCATGTAGGCAGAACGTCCTAAGAGCGCTTTGGCGTTAGCCCAGGCTTCAGTTTTGGTAACCACAGATAGGTGCTGCATGTATTCTATGGTAGGGGTCGCGACCTGGTCGCAGAGCACTGCAATGGGGACACCGCTATCCAGTCCGGTGACTTCCCTCGTACATAAACTCATTGGATGCTATCATTTGCCTGGGTGTGATTCCATCCCACTGCGATAAACAAGCTGTAAGGTCCGTTTCCCCGGGCACTCAGTGCTAAATCCAAGAGGTTCTCTTCGATTAATGTACCACATTTGGTGTGTGTATTTCTCTATAATATGTTACATGTGTTCTAATCTGTCTGGCACGGAGATCGGCCGTGGACTGATGCCCGAGCGCTCCGAGAGCGCTCTGTCCATAAGATGTAAAGTTCTGATTCCTCTGTGCGATCTCACAGCCTTTCCAGAGCAGGGGGACGTAATAATAGATCAAATAAGACGCCACCCCCTCTTCAGTCGGTGACCGTGTGAGCTGGTGATAGATCGTTATCAGCCAGGGTGCTCGGCTTCAACATTCGATGCCCGCATGATATGCGAATGACCTTGGCCTTGAGGCTCGAAAGTCCCTTCGATATGGTCTCAAACATGCGCACTGCAGCGCATTCGCCCACTTGGCGATTATAGGACTTAAGCTCTCGAACTCTCAATTCGAGCACGGAAGCAAATAAACGTTACAGAAAAAGATCACTGCTACACAGATAACAGATGGTTTGAAACAGCACACGCATTTATCTACCGGCGATAGTATAACTTGGCGAATTTGCTGGAAGCGTCTGCAGGAATCACCTGCGGCGGACCCAGAACGACGACTAGGTCATAATTCACGATTGTGGCTATTGGGTGGTACTAGCCTTCGAAGTCTGACTTGATACGTAAACGGACCCACTAATTCGATGAGCGACCGCCAGCGCAGTACAGCCCTTCAGTTCTTCGGCTCTAATATCCCTAACCCTTTGATCGGTTTGCAGGCCCATGCTGGTAATAGGCTAACATCAATCAATCATCAATATTTCTGGATAACTACCAACTTAGACGTGGCTTCATTTAGCACTACAATTTTGCGTTTCTGCAGCAGAACTCGGGCTATGCAGCTTAATTGCCACCATTCGGGGCTAGGTCAGGCCATTCAAACTTGGAACTAAACCGGCATGCGCACCTGTCCTCGCGAGAAAGCGACGGCGTCCTCTAAAACAGCGTCCAGCTGGGCTTCAAGTGCTGCGACACTCTCCTTCATGTCGACTTGCTCAAGTGCCTGCCAGATTTGAGCAACGGAGTTCAACTAAGAAAGAGATGAGCCAGTGCTAGTATGGTCGCGAATTTGTACGCACCTCCTCGATGTTGAGATCCTCCTGCCTAACTACGTCAATAAGGTGAATATGGCTACAATATCAAGTTGGGGAGCCACATAGATGTCCTCGTGAATCTAGGGAGAGCGATACCCAGTCTAGGAAAGTCAATTCGTTATTACGTGGGGTCTAATTGAAGCTCAATACATGCCCCTACAGGCCAGCCAGTGTAGATCCGTGTAGTCTAGCTGTTAGCATAGCCATACCGACTGCAATCAGAATTGTTATGAAGGGCAACACCGTTCGTCTATCAAAATGCTAATCGGGGTACACGCATACAATCATCAAAGCTCACAAGAGACGCATGGCGGCATATCGAAAGTAGAATGGGCTTGACTTGAATCAAATTGCTTGTTGTTTCGACGACTCAAGGGCGGTTCAGCTCCAAATGATATAGGGATATTTTAATAACAGTCGTAGTACCAGTCTCGACTCTTACCGGATCGTTTCGAGGCCATTCATGATCGTATCAAAAGAGGAATACATCGGGCTCTTGCTTGCCGATTCGAGCTGCTGCAGCTGGGTGGATGTTGGCCACAGGTATATTAGACACTCTAGTTTACCACTATACTCAGGAATTGAGGACTAACGGGATAAAATTTGGTTAGTAGCCAGTAGACGGAAGCCAAGCTGTGATCATGTAACTTAAATACAAATGACACATTGGGTCTGGGTGTATATCAAGACATGAAATAAAGTGAGAGTGATATGGAGGACAAGAATGAAAGGAACATAAGATAAAATCTAACATAAGAAAACGCGCATACATGTTAGGATTTCTGCTCACAGCTCGGTAAATACCCTCACCAACCCACACAGACTCAAACAACAAAGTTTTTCAACTAAAAGATAGATAAATTAGCAGCTATGGATATTTCACATTTGCAAAGTAACCTACTGTTGCTAACGCCGACGGAGCGTCTGGGCGAGCAGCTGGGTCATGGTCCCAACAGGTCAGAAGAAGCGCCCACATCTTTTCTGCCATTCCGTCAGATATGTAGATCTCGTTTGGGCGTGTCGGCGGGCTTCGGGAAGCCAGAGCACGATAAATGCCCATCTCGTTTGGGTATTCCGCATAAGGCACATTTCCCGTTAAGATTTCCTGCGCAAGGTTGGACGGTTAGATCATTGGATTAAACGCCATGACTTACTAGGATCGTCTAATGAGAATGTGTTAGTATCATGCGTTTATATGAACTTATTCAACAAGCCTACCATTCCAAGTGCGTATATATCGGTTTGTTCATTTCGCTTGACGGGAGGCTGGTCATCCTCTTCCACTGATAGGAGAAGCTCGGGCGCCTAACAAGAATGCGTAAGCGAACAGTTGATCATTCACAATAGCACTCACCATCCATCGCAGCGTTCCTCCCCCTTGTCTAGTTGTCGTAGAGAATCGAAGGGAAGTATCGGACAGCATCGCATAGTCGAAGTCATTGATTTTGAGTATTCCGTCATCCGACATCAGCACGTTAGTCTAGACACGAGCGTAAGGATTTGATTATTGCACATATGGAGGAACATTCGCATATTTACCGCTTTGAGGTCACCATGAACCTACAATTCTAGTGTTAATCTTGGGCATATGGGGTGCTCAAAGAGATCAGCCTTACCATTCCAACGCTGTGCAGATACAACAAACCCGAGGTCAATTGAACGCACTAGACAATAGGAATGAGATCGTGAAAGTGAATGACAGTGTCAGGCGTACCAAAGGATAACGCTTGGTGTTAGGGTTTGCGCTGAGGTAACGCAGGAGGTTTCCCTCTGGCATCCATGTAGACACCATCCCGAGTCCCTTCTGAAAGACGATGACGCCAAGCAGCTCTTGGACGTTGGGGTGACAAAGCCTCGACCAAACATGCACCTCCCGGACGGCACGCTAGGGGACGTTGGAGGCAGCCATCAATATTATAGGTAAAATTAGGTACGGAAGAAGGTTAAAATACCTTGAGGGCTTTATCGCCGTCCTCTCGCAGGGTGTGTAACCGAAGAGTTTTGAGCGCGACAACATGGCCATTGGTTAGTACCATGCGCCGCACATCGCCGAAACCGCCCCACGCAATCACCGGGGAGGGAGCTTGATTGAGATCGATAAACGATGTGAGGTCGACGCATCCGTGCTTGATAAGACATTTGAATAGCTCTTTAATAGCCTACCAAGCCAGGGTAAGACGGGCACCAGTAGATCAGACGCGTAGGTTAAGTACTTACCATCCTACTAGTCACCATATCAAAAGAAGGCTCGTTCTATTGAACAGAAATGGTTCGGCACCAGCATGGAAAGCTGGAGAGCGAGACACTTACCGCGATACTCGCCATTGTGTCAAACAAGGCTGTACTCCGTGGTGCTTCCCACACACAAATGGTTTTATCGTCAGAACCGGAGACAATACGAGTGCTGTCGGGCGAGAATGCCACCGATAGTACTGTATTGGTATGGCCCCTAAGTGGCTCGCCTATAGGTGTGCCGGTGCGTGCGTCCCACATCCGGATAGTGTGATCCCACGAACCGGAGACGATGGAGGTGCTGTCAGGTGACAATGCGACCGAGAAAATTGTTCTAGTGTGTCCCCTAAGCGGGTCGCCTATATGACCGCTAGTGCGTGCATCCCATATGCGGATGGTCATGTCCCTTGAGCAAGAGATGATGCGCCTGTTATCGGGCGAGAACGCCACCGACCGGACGGCGCCAGTATGTCCCCTGAGCGGCTCGCCTATGGTATCCCGGGTGTATCTGTCCCACAACCGAATCGTGTTGTCCTCTGAGCCAGAAACGATGCGTTTGCTGTCGGGCGAGAATGATACTGAGTAGACAATATCGGTATGGCCAATGAGCTCCCGGCCTTTAGGTGTACCGGTGCGGGCGTCCCAGATGCGAACTGTCTGGTCCTCCGAGCCAGAGGCAATGAGAGTATTGTCAGGAGAAAATGCCACCGACCAGACGACGTCGGTATGCCCCTCAAGTGGCCCGCCTAGAGGAGCCCCAGTCCGGGCGTCCCAGATGCGAACGGTGCAATCATTCGAGCCAGAGGCAATGCGAGTGTTGTCGGGTGACCAGGCCACAGATCGGACACAGTTTGTATGACCTTCCAGGGGTCCCAGAACAAGTGCTCCAGCATGTAAATCCCACACACGAATGAGATGATCGGTTGAGCCAGAGGCGATGCGGGTGCCACTGCGTGATATTGCGATCGAGATGACTTGGCTACCTACGTCCCATTTTCTTAGAAGCGCCGCATCTCGCGCAGACATGGCGATATAATCGGGTGCTCAATGAAATAGCGAGACTTTGGGCTCTCGTGGTTGGGGACTGATGGTTCCGGTTTGGCTTGGCGCCGACTATGTAAGCTGCTTGGCGCTAGACCGATTAACCGGCGCTTGTGAGGATTGCGAGCGTTGCACAAGCCTGCGCATCTCCTGACAGACGCTACGTGTCGGCAACGAGTCGTTTTAATTTTCAGACGTGATTAACGCAGAGTGGGGGGAGAAGCACTTCATTTCGGTGCCTCCTCACGGTCGTTGACACTGAGCCTAATACGAATAATAGCATTCTCGAAGACCCATCTGTTAACCCTCCGATACGACCAGATATCTATTACGTAGTCCGGTAAACTCACGCCACAAAGCTTGAGGACTGGGGTGAAGATGCGCCTCGCCGGGTCCTAGACGAGGGCGCCACACAACCCGAGAACCGCCTTAGCAAGAAGTTTGGTATGAGGAACACAGAAGTGGTTGGCTCATGATCCCACGAAGCGACCATGTCAAGCCACACTATCGACTGACACTCTAACACAAGCTGCGCCTAATAGAGAAGCCGGAATTACAATGATATGTAGCCTATATGCTACTCTATCTACCGCCACCCTTGGCCCAATTATATACCTACTACTACACGAGATATCGGCTGACGCATTCAGATCAAGGTTCTATTTGACCGGTTTATTGGCTAACTGTATGGCCTACGTTGAGCCTTACTACCCCGCAGGATGCTCGAAAGATTCTTCATTTTCAACTGATGTACATCTCGGTGATCGACGCTCTCCGGGCGCCCCTAAGTTCCTATAGGGGACACGAGTCCCTCACACTCCTATCTTTTCTCCCATTATAAACCGGTCGTCTCTCGTATTCCCTCCCACATTCCCTCTTGCGTCCCCTCTTGCGTTCCTTCTTGCGTTCCCCCCTCCACGTCCCTTCTTGTGTTTACCCCCTCCGTTCACTTTTCCGTTTGCAAGGTATGTTCTGTCTCGTTCTTCTGTTTCTTCGTACACGCTCTAATTATCGTCTAGTCTCTCTTTTCTCTCTTTTTCTCTTAGATAGCTACACGAAATCTGAGCTTGCTTTCCCGCTTGCTGAGTCTTTGTGCTTTCCACCTGCTCCTTAGGTCCCATATCCTCGTCCGTAGCACTCGTTTCTCGCGTTATCGCCCACCGCCATGCGTCGCAATAAGCCCCCTGCCCGTCCCTACATTTTGCTACCCCGCCCGGCCACTCGAAAGCGCGCATCCCCTGCAGTCCCCTTTCCCCTCTCTCTTTCTCTCTCTTTTCCTCTTTTTCTCTTTCTCTCGCTCTTTCTCTCTTTCTCTCCCGCTGTACGCCCGTGTTACGACTTTCAGTGCAGTTGAGTATAATTTTACCACTCACATGGTTATATGAGCCCTTAGGCTCTAGTTTCTTGTCTGTCCCGCGCCTGAGCTTGTGCTAAGACGTTTGGTGTGGACGCTAGGTACTTAGCGATTGTCACGTATCCACCGCCATGACCAAATCAAGAGGTTTACGCCTACCTTTCAAGGTGGCGGAGAACTCTGATATTGAGAGTGGGTGCGTTGCGCCAGGTAAGTAATATTTCACATTTGCGTTCTTTACTTACGTCTGCTGGGGTAGGCTCTGATGGCGAAGACAACCTACCCAAAGGAAACGAAAAGAAGAAACCCAAGAAGACCGACGAACGACCCAAGCCGGTGCTCAGCCGCGAGGCTTGGGAAGCCTTTCTCAGCAGCAATCGCTTCTTCTCGGCGACGTATGTATATTTCTTTTCACACCGTACGATAATCCCTTTATATAACGACATTCTCTGCATAGCAATTCTTCACCAACGACGATCATCTTTATGCGCAAACCGTCTTCGGGAAAATCCTGTAGTATTATATACATAGTCTCCTATATCAACCTTGAGTTTAGACTACTAGCGGATGGGCTAAGACTCTATTTATAGCGGCGTTAAGTAGGCGAATTGCCTATACTAGACTGAGACTGTTGCAAGATGATTAGGTACATTCGTCATATACAAGATGTAAGAGAGATAGGAGCGAACGTACGACGCCAATTGAAAAAAAGGGCGTTGTGCTAAGTCGTTGGCGTGTGAGCTCAACTGAAAGTAAGCTGGAGTGCACGAGGTTGAGAGTTAGAACAAACGAATAAGTCCGGAAGTTTGCACGTGGGCCGAAGAAGAGCGTATTGACTTACAGGGGATGAACAGTGTCGCATTTAGTGCGAGGGAGGATAGAAAATGATAACCTGAGGCTAGGCGAATGTATGCGCGGCGCACATTAGCATAGATAGGATCGAAGAGGCGATGTTAACGGACTTACTTTAGTTGAAGTTGGCCACAATTGGAATCCTCAATCTCAAGTATTTGTCGGAGTGCTACTGTTCGCCTATTTTATATAGCCGATTAGTTGGAAGGGTATAGGTAGGTGGTACAGTTAACAGGTACCAGAATCACGATAGCCTGTTTCCTTGTTTCTCCATCTCCCATTCTGGTGCCCAATGAAGCTCGTCTCGCCATGAAGTTTGTTACGGACCTGAGTGGTCGCAATATGATCCGATTGCGGATGTTCAATGTGGGGAGTAATGTACGTAAGACGTACTCACCCGAGCGATGTTTAGGGGCCTGGCGTTGTTTCCAGGATACAGTGAAGGTACAAATAATACAATGTACGCATATATTGACGAAACATACCTGCCATACAGGACAGAGGGTCTCACGAACAACCTTGCAGAGTTGGGTGGGAGTTTCAGCTGTCGCCTCAGAATAGCGAGAGGTTACTTATCAGGGACGTATTTAGTTCGCTGCATGGCGTTATTTCCTATTTGGAGGATTCACTTCATGTGTCGGCGTTCCTAATCATCTCAAACGAGAGAAGGGAGGCAACCTCGGTATTTTTCACGTACGACATAACTTTTCTCTTCGTTTGCGCAAATGCAAGGTTCAGATGAAAGGGGAGTGCACCCGCGGCTGTTTCCTCCTCAAGAGGCCTCAGGGGGTCCATATGAACACCATTTGTTGTGCTTGCGAACCTGAGCGAGCATGAACTTCAGTGCTCGTAAATGCTTCCAGCGTTCGTTGACCCTTACAAGAACCGGGGTGTCTTATGAACACTCATGAAAAAGAACCTCCTATTTCGGTGATGGCCGGCAAGCGTGGGTCTGACTAATGCCCCCAGGTAGATCCCCCTCTCAGGTATGGAGTTGCGCAGAAACCGGCTATCTATGGTAGGGTACATAGAACTTTACTTTTCACAGCAGGTCCCGTACGATGTGACGGGCGAACAATACGAACAGAATCACGAACCTAACATGTACAGAAAGAAACAGAGCGCTACAAAGCAATTAGACCAAGTACGAACAAGTGGACAGAGAAGGAGACACGTACCCCAGCGAGCAGGGAGCAAGCTGAGGGGAGGAAGGCGAGATGGGAACGTCACACAGGTACATGAGTAAACATATAGGGCGTGAGAATTGTGAAAGAGAGTGTGATGGACGAGAAGACGAGGGACTCGCGCCCTGTATGCGCATAAGAACGCACGGACAGCGTCGATCACCGATCGGCGCGTGTACGTGATCCACCATGCACAACACCGTAGAAATACAGAACTGCTGATACAATGGCCAAACCAGCCGTAAGAACTACTAAGAGACAGCCAGGTGAGTATATCCCTGAAAGCTATAAAACAGTTGTTGACGACTATTAATAGCTGATTTATTACTCTTCTAGCTCTGATTATTGTTAGGTGCCGAGCGCGCAGTGCCCGCGTAATCACACGTACCTGATTAACGCACCTTGTTTGCATCGACGATCTTCGGGCTCTCAATATCCCCATACTAGCTTCTTTCCCCCTCTCCCCTATCCTCCCAGATATATAGTCTGTCGGGCAGCCTCTCCTCTCCCCGCACCTTTGTTTCGACTTTCTCTCTCGTTGTGCGCTCGTATCGAGAGTTTTAGTTCAGTTGAGTACTTTTCTATCACCCATGTGGGTTACATGAGCGCGTTATGCTTTTATTTCTTATCTGTCCCGCGCTCTGAGCTTGTATTGAGACGATTGGTGCGGACACTAGGTACTTGACGACAACCACGCATTCGTCGCCATGTCCGAATCGAGAGCTTCACACGTACCTTCTAAGGCGGCGGAGATCTCCGACGTTGAGAGCGAGGAAGTTACATCGGGTAAGTAATATCTCAAATTCACGTTCTCTACTTACATTTGCTGGGGTAGGCTCTGAGGGCGAAGGCGAGCTGCCCAAAGGGAGTGGGACGAAGAAATCTAAGAAGGCCGACGAACGGGCCGTGGAGATAATCGACCTCGAGACTTGGAAGGATATATGGGAGTGCGCACTGAAGCGCAAGGCCAAGGCGCTGGCGGAGATTTCTGATGTTAAGAGTGAATATGTTGCGTCGGGTAGGTAATATCCCAAATCTACGTTCTCTACTTACATGCGCTGAGGTAGACTCTGGTGGCGAAGACGACCTTCCCGAAGAAAATGAAACGATGAAATCTCAGAAGACCGACGAACAGTCCAAGGTGATGCTCAGTCGCGAAGCTTGGGGAGACCTAGTCAAGCGCGCACGGGAGCTCAAGGCACTCAAGGCGCTCAAGGCGCCCGAGGAAGCCGAAGCATCTTCGTCTCAGCGGCGAACATAATAAAAACTGTCTCTTCTCGGTGACGTATGTATAATTCTTTTTTCGCTGCACGATTATCCCTTTATATAACAACATTCTCTGTGCAGCAGTCCTGCGCCACGGCGATTTTCTGTGGATGAAAAATATGTTCACGCAAATCCTGTAGTATTGCACACATAGCCTCTTGTGGCAACTTGCGATTTGGAATACTAGCGGATGGTTTAAGACTCTATTTTCCCAGCAGCGTTAAGTAGACGAATTTCTTATATTAGATCAAGACTATTGCAAGGTGATTGGGTATATTCGACATATGAAAGTTATATGAGAGATGGGAGAGGACATGCGACACCATATGAGAAAAGGGAGGCCGCGCTAGGTCGTTGGTGTACGAGCTCAAATGAGGGTATACTGGAGCGCACGAGGTTGAGAGTGAGATCAGGCGAGTGAGGCCGGAAGTTTGCACGTGGGTCGAGGGAAAGTGTCTCGGCTTGCTGGAGTTGAACGGCGTCGCATAGAGGTCAAGGGATGAATCGCAGATGGGCACGTGAGATTGAACAAATGCACGCGGAACGCACGTTAGCGTAGATGAGGTTAAGAAAGCTACGTGAACGGATCCTAACGGAAGTTGGCTGCGATTGGAAGCCCCAATCACAAGTGTTCGCTGGTGTGCTGCTGGGGGGCTGGGGTGCGACTCTACATATCAGTTATTCGGCTTTTGTTTTGTTCGTTGATGAGAATCAGAGTCAGATCCCGCGGAGGTCGCACCCAGAGTCTGAGACCACGAAGGACTGAGACTACCTGTTACTAGGCTCCATCCAATGTGTGTCAGGAAGGGCGAGCAGTTCGAGTTACTCACTAGCCTTTTCGGCGCTTCTCCTGTTTAGATCGCAACGCCAAATGATTCAATCTGTGTAATTGCGTTGCATTTAATCGACTAGGGATGCAATATTCCAATGTCGTCAGTATCTACCGAGGAAACAGATTGGGTTGAGTCACGTTCTTGTTCCGAACCATATCTTTCCGTCGACCACGAGGCCCCACGCCAGAGCGCTCCCGAAGAGCTTCTTGTCCCCCTTGTTCGAGAGGCTAGTCCTTTGTACTCGTAAAACTTCTAATCGGAGGCAGCGCTAGCGGCGGGCTACGAATACCATCAGTATATGCGTAGCTAAGCCCAAATCTTATAATCCAAGCACCGAAGGACGAGGATACTAAATACGGAAAATGAAGACTGGAATGAAGACTGGAATGAGTACAGAATATTGATAGTATATGTGGTACATCTTAGTAGTGCATATACACTTCAATTTATGAAATAACAATCACTATACCGGAAAGTGCGAACCCCCGATCTGATTTCGACTTTTTGTCAAAAGGTCGAGCACTCATATCTTGGCCAATTCTTAGGATAAAAATATGTGAAAATATGGAAAATGAAGCTTGGAATGAGGGCAAAATATTGGTAGTATTTGAGATACATTTTATCAATGTATATATGCGGTATTTCATGAAATAATTGCCGCCTCACCCCGGATGCCCCCGGCTGCTAGCGTTGGCTCCAGATATCATACCAGAGTTAGTAGCTTTGATAAAAAGAAACCTAGTAAAAGGATTGCTCTCTGAGAGGCTCGAACTCTCGACCTTTGGATGTGTGTAATCAAGTGATTACTCATACTCGACATATGAGACCAACGCTCTACCAACTGAGCCAAGAAAGCTTGATTAACGACTTGCAACTATAGTAGATATCTTCACTTTATTGCAGGTTCCCCATGAAGGATCTCTTATTTGCTTGCTTTACTCTTAATAAAACAGGTAAAACACCACGCGAAAGACAAAATAGCATGTATACTATAGAACAACAAAATCGCCCAACAACCAACTGCGTACTACCACAACCACGAACAAGATATAACAACAATACGTAGCCCAACCCAGGTATAGAAAAAGATCAAAGCACTAAATCGCGCAGCTCCCTAGCATTGAAGAGTACGAGACGTATTTACGAGTTCAAGAACTCGAAAACGACGCGGCCCCACTCGTCTCCGTTGTAGAGCAACACGCCGCGCACTTCAGCGCTGTCGAGTTCCAGGCCAAGTTCGAATTCTGTGTACAAATCCAAGTCAGTTACAGGCCAAACTACGAGCGAATGGTGTACGAACCGGTATAGAACCCGTTCTGTAACAGGAAGGAGGAAAAAGAGACGATTAGGACGTGCGTCGGAGAGTACATGCAGGAAACAAACGAACCTGGTTCCCTGCGCGCGCATGCTCCTGGAAACTAGGCAGTGTACTCAAATCCACCGTCCACTTGCACAGTTCAGACGTCTCCCCTTGGTCCGTGTACCGCATAACCTGCTCGCTATCACTCGTATACAACACCGCAACGAAAGTCGAATCTACATCCTCCTTTTAGCCTAGCTCGAAACTTGGGGAGGTAAAAGGGAACGTACCGTTCATCCCCTGCGAGAATTTACAGAACTTCGTCTTGACCCTCTGTCCCTTCCTCAAGATCGCGCCCTTCTGAACGAGGTACTGGAGTCGGTTTTCGCATATGCTCACGCCAGCGTTGTTCTGAGTGATATATGCAGGGCGTTTCTGCCAATCTTCAGGCTCCGCAGGAAGTTTGACCTATTCAGAATCATAATGTTAACATTTCATTCTTGAGAGCAGGAGTAGGGAAAGAAGAGGAAGAACTAGCGCACCTTCATGATGTATGCCCTAGGCGCGATCACACTCGACACCAACGCCCTACCCGCAAGACCGTAACGCGCAGCTCCACGGCACGTAGCAGTATCCGCATCGGCCGGCCGAGCAATCACGGGAATACGTGCCCCAAATCGTTCCTATAATATAACATCAGCACCCGAGCAAGGACATAATAGGAAGAGAGATAACTCACATCGACTCGCTTAAACAAGTACTCACTCCCCGAAAACCCACCCACAAGCAACAAAGCATCGATCTTCTGCGCACACCTCGACAACTGGTCCTCGATCAACTGCAAAACCTGCGTCACGACGGGATCAAACACCTACACCGGGATTAAACGTCAATTTCAAACATATAAGGAACAAGGGGGGAGAAGAAAAGGCTTACCTCAGTGCGCAGAAGTGCTCCAGGGATAGTCAACTCTCCGTTAATCAGCCCAACGGATGGATCGTCTGGGTCCTCGACATTGAAGCAGTTGAACTGGAATGGAATGCCTATATCGTACGAATTAGCCTTGTTTATCTAATTTGTAAGGGACAAAATAACTCACGATCATCCTCCGCGCCCCTGAACGAAAGCTTATCCGTCTCACTAAACGCATGCTGGAAATACGCCAAACTAGCAGCATCCGTATGCGCCGGGTGCCTCTCCAACAATTTCGCCACCAAATCCCTAAACCTAATAACCCAAGCCACCCATCATCAGCCCCTATCCCTTATCCCTCATCTTGATCAAATGCCAAGAAACGCACCTAAGATCCAAGAACAAACTACCACAATTCGCCCCACTCCTCGCACACACTTCTCCAATCTCCAAATGCTGCAAGCTGCCCAAAATCTTATAAATAGCCAAGTCGACGGTTCCTCCTCCGGCGTCGCAGATCATAAAGTTCTGCGAAGGGCGAAGTTGGTGCAGGTTTGTGAGGTGTGCGCAGTGGACTGCCGCTGCTTCGGGCTCACTGTCGTATATGTTATCATGTCAGTTGATGTGTAGGGACATGGGGTAAATGCCAAAGAGAAACGCACGTAATGATCCTCAGACGATCCCTCCAGTTCTTATCAACGCCTTTCGCACCGGCGCTTTGCACAAGTCCAGCTTGGATCGCAGCCTCCCTCATGATATCGCAACCTTTCGCATCCCATGCCGCAGGAACAGTCAACCATACGTCGGCCGAATCTATTCGGATTACGGCACAGAGTGGCAGGTTACGTGGTGGCAGGACGCAGGTGATAGAGTTGAACAAAGAGGTAACGGGGGGAAGAGAAATGAGCAGAGGCAGGTCGAGTGGGGAATATGCACGTACCAAGGTCAGCGACGGCTCCAATCTCGCGCGTGATTTGTTGCTTTGCGTAGTCCCACAAACAAGAGAGGAAGTCGATGATAGCGTCGATGGGGCGCTTACCAGGCTAGTGGCGCCATCGGAATGCGACACCCGTGAGGCAGGACAAGGTGAGAAGTAGTTGTGTGGCGCAAAATAAATTGACAAAGGACCAACAAGGGCAGTGGATAGAAATGAAGTAAAGGGTCGGTTAGTGTCGAATAACATGCTGACATTGTTGAAACGTACGGGCAAACCGGGCAGGCGCGGATCGACGGTTCCATCCCTCAAACTCTTTGGCTCGAGGAACAGCTTGAACCCTGCAAAGGGACGTCAGCAAACAGCCCACGTCGACGCAGAGCCCGCATACGTACATTCGCAGCGAATTGAGCCAGGCATAGGCGGTGCGTTCTATAATCCACATAAAACATAAATAAACCTGGCAGTGCGCGGGCAAACCGGACATACCTTGGCCTCAAGACCCCAAGTGAGGACCTGTCCGTGTTCGTTGTAGAGCAAACACGTAGGGATCTTGCGGAAGTTTTCGAAAGAGCCAGGCCACTGAAGGATCTGCTGAACTCGACCACCTGCAATGCGAGATGACCCAAATGCCTAGTAACCATCCGTTAGCCGCGTCTAAAACGCTACAGATGCGAAAAGCAGACTCACCACGCCCGAAAAAGTCGTTCCAAAATCAATCGACACGCTCATCTTGCCCTCATCTGGCGCAGGCTGTGAATATGTGACGATCTGAGGACTAGCGCTCGGTCCCATCCCACCCATCCCGGGACCTCCAAGCTGGTTCATCATGCCGCCTTGAGGGTAGGCGCTCATTGGCGGCGGGGAAATAGTGCTCGCACGGAAAGACGAGTTGCTGGGGTCCTTGCCGTGCATGGACTGCGCCTGGTCGACGAGCGTCGTCCCATTAAACGAATTTATCTGTCCAAACTGGCCCATCGGCGGGGGCGAACCCATGCTCATGTGAGGACTCTGGTGAATCGAGGGGGGACCAAACGTGCTCTGTCGGTTCGGCTGGTAGGCAAGCTGGGGCGGGACGGGCTGAGGCTGGGGGTGGTGGATGGGAGTACCCATCATGCCCGTGTGGTGGACAGGCTGCTGGTTGACTAGACCATTATGTTGGAGTTTTTCGTTGTTCGTTGCCTCTGGCTTCGCGCGAGATTCACCACAGCAAGACATGGTCGACGTCGGGTTCAGGTTAATCCCCGTCGCTGAACACAGGCACATGCACCGCATCAAGGTACGCACGTGACCTCGGCCTTTGGCAGTTGGGCGCTCATAGCCGCTCATCCCTGGCAGAGCAATTAACTACAACGATTTTAACACAGGCCGATGGCAGCGCGCCTACGAATACCTAGGCCTGCATCGCGGTAGTGAGTTCGAGTCACCGTCAACTAGAGTTTATCCTGCCTCACCTCGTCGATCACCCCCAATAATCGATTACTTCTGATCCAAAAACAAATTAGCGCCAAGCGTGATAGGTTCAGGGCCCCCACGGCCACGACCCCGAGCCACCCATCACCTACGAATCGCATATTGGAAGAGTCCCAGCGACTGGTGGCTTGCCTGGCGAGCATTTCTCACTATGAACTCTACTATGCGAAGTCGTGTCTGGGATATACCTGAGCTCACCCGAGAAATCTCAAGCTGGTTACCTCGCAAAGACTGCGTTCGATTCGCCCGCACCTCTCGTCATTGCTTCGATAGCTCCATAGGTTTCGTCTGGCGCACAGTTCAAGGAGCGTATCTCATATTGAAGATGCTACCGGAAACCGTTCTGCCGGAGACAATAGTGACAGCCAATGGGGCTAGAATGATGCTTGTGAGACTACCACTTGTATTCTGACTACACCACTAACAGGATTGTCGGATGGTTTTATATAGAAGATAACGGATATGAATGCCTCTAGCCTCAGTCGTTTTCAGATATATGCACCGTTAATTAAACATCTTTATCTCAACGAACCATGCGATCGTGGGTATGACGATGAAACTTGGGATACCTTGCTGTCGTATTCTGTTGAACACCCTCTGTTGCCGAACCTGGAGGGCCTCTATTGGCCCTATCATATTTCAGCCGTATCAGAAAACCCATCACGCTGGTTCAGGTTATTTCTCTCGCCTGGCTTGAGAACTGTTAACACTCCGAGCCATTTGGGGGGGTACCCACGCCGCATCAGCCCCTTGGAATTTGCTGAGCTAACCAACCAAATTGTTCAACGTTGCCCCCTCTTAGAGACGTTTGTCTTACCGGATCCCCATATCACTACAATGGCCTGCGAACACCTAATCGGCGCTCGAAACCTTGTCTTCCTGACGACAGAAAAAATGGTCTTGACGCCAATAGCATTGAAAGTTGTTGGTAAACTGCCGCGACTAGAGAGGCTCCTTCTCTATGCTTCTACCAGTCCACTAATTGGAGGCACCGATCTGCCTCTTGACCTATTCCCTATGCTCAAACACTTGTGCGTCAACTCCACCGACTGGTCCGAGATCAGAAAGATTTGGAGATTAAAGCCGCTTGTCGGACAGCTGACATCCGCTGACATCGTCCTGGCGGGACCTTGGGTATATCACGAGTCTCCCATTTTTTTAGACATCGCTCGTAACAGCCCCAGTATTACCATGCTCGGCATTAAGCATGTGTCTACCATTTCTATGACACCAGAGGAATTGACGCCTTTGTCGCTACTCTCACTCAACTTACTTAATCTCTCCGGGCTCGAGTTCGGACCTCTGGAGAAATTTTGTTCGATCTTAGGCAACACGTTACCCCTCCTACGTCAACTGCGTTTCACGAGCTGTACTGTTAACTTCCGAGAGCTCCACTTGTTCTCTAAATTCCCTCGGCTTGAATATCTCGCTGTAAAATTCGACTGGCAGCTCCCTTCACCAGGATATCCTAGCCCAGGACAACCGATCCCGAAGCTCTTGATGCTGCGTACCCTCGACAGTGGCGTTTCCTCCTGGCGTAATTATTTACACAACGAAACGATACAAGTCTGGTCAAAGTAAGTAAGGGTATATGCGTTGCGCTGCTGTTACTAATTTGGATTTTATGACCAAGGCTCCTATTGACGGTAGCGCCCAATCTCCAATCCGTGAAGGTTAGCCCAGGATTCGAGACCTACGCGAATGATGAAGAGTTGAACATATGGATCAACCGGCTGCGAAAAAACTCATCATCTGTTCTCATAGGGCATACTGCATAATAAACCACCACGAAAGGGCTCGGGTTTAGGATGTAACATGTCGACACGGTTCGCCTGTGATGTGAATCGATGGTGATGATATTTAGATAAATTAGTTTCCACGATACAAGCACAACAGAGCGCAACAGCGGCACGCCGAATATGTAGCTAGAAATGCCTTGCTGTAGAGATTCCGGTCGCCGTCGATTTGACTAGAGTCCATTTCAACTTACCGTACGCGTGATCCAAATACAGGTACGTGCCAAGTATAGTAAATTTAATAAGGACGGTTCAGGGCCTCCACAGCCACGTCCATTCACACGTTTCCCAGCCACCAACCATAGATTGGAGGGCCTCGACGACAGGTGGTTAGTCTTGCGAATATTTTTACTATGAAATTTACTGTGCAAAATCGTGTCTGGGATCTCCCCGAGCTGGTCCGTGTAATCTCAAGCTGGTTGCCTCGCAAAGACTGCGTTCATCTCGCCCTCACCTCTCGTTGTTGCTTCAATAACTCCATAAATTATATATGGCACACAATCCCTGGAGCGTATTTCATATTGCAAATGTTGCCGGAAATCGAGATACCCGTTGTAATGGCCGATGGAACTCATGGAATGGAGCTTGTGAGACTCTGACCGCTTGCACGTTGATTACATTACTGACACTATTGTTGGGTGGTTTTACACAGAAGATTAGAGATTTGAACGCCGCTAGTCTCAGCCGTTTTCGCATATACGCGCCGTTAATTAAACAGCTTGCTCTTAAGGTGCCATGTGTCCGTGGATATGACGATGAAACCTGGGACATGCTCCTATCGTACTCTTTTAAACAACCCCTGCTTCCAAACTTGACCCAGCTCTATTGTGGCCATTATGCTTCCCCTAGCACAGGAAACCCATTGCGTTGGCTCAAGCTTTTCCTCTCGCCCAGCTTGAGAACCTTCATCACTCCGACCTATGTGGGTGGAAACAACCCACCCCACATTAGCCACTCAGAATTCGCCGAGCTAACCAACCAAATCGTAACACGTTGTCCCCTCCTAGAGAGTTTTCAGTTGTCGGACCCCCGTGCTAATCCACTGCCCTCTGAGCACCTGATGCGCGCGCAAAACCTTGTCTCATTGACGGCAGGGGGAACATTCTTGACACCCGTGGGGTTGGAGGCTATGGGTAAACTGCCGCGGCTCGAGAAGCTTACGCTCCTGCCAGACGGCCAAACCAATTCACTGATTGGAGTTGCCGATCTGCCTCCTGATTTATTCCCCGCGCTGAAACATCTGAACGTCGAATATACCACTTGGCCCATAATCGAAAAAATCTGGGGCTTAAAACCACTTGTCGTACGGCTAAGGTCTGCTCTTATCAGGCTAAGAAGACCCGGGGAACATCGTGATTCTCCATCCGTTTTTGCAGACATCGTCCGCAACAGCCCTCATCTCAACGTGCTCACTATTTCGGTTGTTCCAGCCATTTCTATGGCACCAGAGGAATTGAAGCCTCTGTCCTTGCTCTCACTCGATACACTTAATTTATCCGGGTTCAAGCTCGGTCCTCCGACGAAATTCTGTCCGATTTTAGGAGAAATATTCCCGCTCTTACGCCAACTGCACCTCTTGGGTTGTACTATTAGCTTTCAAGAACTTCACTGGTTCTCAAAATTCCCACTGCTTGAGCGTTTGGCCCTACTTTTCGATTGGCAGCCCCCTTCACCAGGATATCCCAGCCCAGGGGAACCAATTTCGAAGCTCGAGAGGCTGCGTACCATCGAGGCTAACCGTTATCTCCCAAAGAGGCAAGTTTGTTTGCGCGATGAAACGTTACAAGACTGCGCAAAGTAAGCAAAGGTAGATGTGTTGCATTGAAGTTGCTTAGTCTTACTTTACAACCTTGGCTCTTATTGGCAGTGGCACCTAACCTTCAATCCATTCCGATAATCCCCTGGATTCATCAGCAAAACACCTG
>JANWGL010003859.1:0-16520 GCA_025200755.1 Ceratobasidium sp. C01 | reverse complement strand
AGAGGTTTTCTCTGATGTCCGTATTGGCAAGATTACCTGCACAGGGCGACCATTATAATTGGTGTTAAGTTGTAAGTACAGGCATCTTGTTTCTTGGCACGAGTCTCCTATTGACTCTGTGCCTTGTTTAGTTTGCCCCTCGGAGTGTTCGGAGGGTTCCTCAAAATCAACGGCGCACGCATCGCACAGCTTGGCCGACCTAAGACCCTCATCCTGGTTGGACCCGGACTTGCGTTTGTTGCCTCCCTCATGCTCCCATTCTCAGCCAACCTGCACGATCGATACTGGCCACTCGTGTTTCCAGCCTTCATAATCGAAACATCCGGCACCGCAACGGTCTTCGTGCTCACGAACATCGCTATCTTCCAGACTACTCCAGAGTATGCAGGCACCGTCGGTATAGTCTTCAACGCCGCTCCTCAGCTCGGCGCTGCAGTCCAGTCGGAACTTCCGCTACTACATCGATTCAAGCTTCTGTTAACGAACAGAAGTCGAGCCAGGGCAAGAACGAGACGGGACTCGAGGGCAGGTCTGCTGCGCTCTGATTCCTCGTCGCCTATGTGGCCCTCGAGATCGTCGCTGTAGCCGTGTTCTATCGCGGGCGGCGATCGCTGAAGGACCTGGAGGCGAAAACTTTGGAGGGCGACGATTCAGACATGAAGAAAGTGGAGTCTGTCGTGGTAGCTTAATTATGAGTTCGATGGATAGGTGTATTTTTATGTTTCTCTATTTTTTCCGTCTCGAGTTATTAATAATACTGTATGTAGCATATAGCTGTACGTTATGGTTTTGTAATTAGATTAGGATTATTGGATCGTAACGGAAATATATTAGCTCCTGAACAGAGCTCACTGCGAATACATGCGCTGCTGCAGTCGTGTCTCATTCGGAATAGATAACTCGATCGGGAGGCGACTGGAAGGCCTCGAATCTCAAACGCTTTGAGTTCTATAAATGAGAAGAAACGGATCTTTGAGGTTGGCGTTGGGTATATGCATGTGGATGAGATGATGTGTTTTCCAAGTTTACAAGTATTTAGAATTAAGATTAGTATACTATATATGACGAATGGTTACTTGTTGATTTAGTCAGTCTGAGAGTTTGGAGATTGAGAATTAGGAGGGCCCTTGACCTGGGATTGTTGTCACGCATTCGTTTCAGTCGATTACGTAATTGGCGGGTGGAGGTTGGCCAACCACCACTATCATCATTACTGCGTTTGCCTTTTGTTATGCGGGAGCGAGACTTTCGGAGCTCCCAATGCTAATCTGAGTGTTTAAATTAATGGAATGGTAAATACGAAACATACGCTCGTTTGGGTCTCGCGATTGATACATGTCTAGCTTTCTGGAACAGTCCATCACGACGAGTCAGACGCTGGCACGCAATTCCACGAGCGAGGGCAATCCATGTTGCTGATTCAGATACACCCAAAACGCAATAAGTAGAGCGAGTCACGGCTTCGTTCATATTCCCCGAACTCTATTTCCAATCTAATCAGGGCCTTTCTCGGTCATCACCGGTCATTGGTTATTGTTGGTAATCCACCACTATCACCTCCACCTCCACCACTCAACGACGGAGAACGCAATAAGCAAAGCTTAATGATCATGACTTGCGTGTACTTGGACTCTCGGTCATTGCTGGATATAAATTCGGCGTTCCCAGGTCAACTTTGAGATCACCAACAGTCGACTCCCCAGTTCCTCACCGACTCACTCCTCAATGGCATCTGCTCCCATGTCTGTTGAGCTTACTCCGGCGCCTACTCTTGTCTCTGGTGAAGTACCAGAGAAGCCAGCTGTTGTCGAGCACCAGCCTCTAGCGTCTGCCCGACCGCTTCGGAAGTATGCGTTGTTGGCGATCTTTTGTCTTGGGCAATTCCTGGATACGATGAACAACTCTGCGATTCTTCCCGCGTTGCCCGCTGTAACTCACAGTGTTGGTCTTACAGAAAGCGACTCTGTATGGCTACTAGCGGCATATCAAGCAACATTTGCATCTTTCCTGCTCATCGTATGTTCATATATTAGCCCTTTCAATAGTAAACTCGACTGATTTTATTTTCTTCTGTAGAGCGGTCGAATTTCTGACGTATATAGTCCGAAACCGGCATTCATCATCGGCACTGCGTTCTTCGGCGCTATGTCACTTGGTGGTGGTTTCGTCAACGACCGCATCGTGTTGATCGTTCTACGAGCATTACAAGGCGTCGGAGCGTCTCTTACGATTCCGTCTGCACTCAATCTCTTGGTTCAGCTGTTCCCCGAACCTTCGGAGCAAGCACGTGCGATTGGACTATTTGGTGCGACTGCTGCTATCGGGAATGGTGAGTTCGCAAGTTCCTAGCTGTAGGGTGATAACTAATGTACAACGCGGTATAGTGCTCGGAACTATTGTCGGAGCTATATTAGTTCAATATGCGTCTTGGCGCTGGATTTTCTGGTTGATCGCGATCATTGCGCTCCCAATCTCTGCGGCTTGTCTGTTTCTGATACCCTCGATGCCGGGTCATGAGGATGCTAAGGCATCGCAGCTTGATTTCGTTGGAGTGTCTGCCTTAACCGGTGAGCTTGATTTAATTGTTTACTCCGTTCGCATACTGATTGTGTTACTTCTTATAGCTGCGATCATTATATTCGTTTACGCCTTGACCACTGGCTCCGTTTCCCCTTGGAAGTCGGCTGGTGTTCTGGTCCCGCTGTTTGTGTCGGTCGCTTTGGTTGTGGCATTCTTCCTGTGGGAAGCTCGGATCGAAGAGAAGAACGCTGCACTGTGAGTAGTAGTGTACCTTTTGCCGTTTCCAGGTGCTAATTATAGCCTTTTCATAGTCCACCCAAGCTGTGGTTCTACCCGAACTTCGCAGTCTTGTTTGCTGTGGCGCTCATGCCGTACTTCTGGTGGATCCAAATCTATCTCACTTTCTCCCCGTATTGGCAAGATTACCTACATTGGTCGACCATCATCACTGGTGTTAAATTGTGAGTAAAGTCATTTCATCCCCTGTTTAGGTGCTCCCGCTAACGTGGCGCTCCGTCTAGTTTGCCTCTCGGAATTTTCGGTGGATTCTTCATGATCAACGGTGCACGCATCGCCAAGCTTGGCCGACCCAAGATCCTCATCCTGGTCGGGCTTACGCTTGCCTTCGCCGCCTCCCTCATGCTCCCATTCTCAGCCAACCTGCGAGACCGATACTGGCCGCTTGTCTTCCCGGCGTTCGTCATTGGCACCTCTGGCACCGCAACCGTTTTCGTCCTCACCAACATTGCTATCTTCCAAACGACTCCACCTGAGTACGCGGGTACCGTTGGCGCAGTCTTCAACGCCGCTCTTCAGCTCGGTGCGGCCATCGGGACCTCGGCTACCACTTCTATCCAGGCGTCCGTTGACGAGCAAAGGTCGAGCCAGGGCAAGAATGAGACGGGATTCGAAGGCAGGTCTGCGGCACTCTGGTTCCTTGTCGCTTATGTGGCTCTCGAGATCGTCGCTGTCGCTGTATTCTATCGGGAGCAGCGTTCGCTGAAGGATTTGGAGGCGAAGACCTTGGAAGGTGATGATTCGGGAGACGTGAAGAAGATAGAATCTACTGTGATGGCTTAACTTAGAGTCTGTTTGAGAGCTGTATTTTTACGTTTCTTATTTGTTTTATTCGGGGTTGATATGTAGCACATAGTTTGCTATGTTCTTATAATTAGATCGGAATTAATGAATTATACTGGAAAACTAGTAAATGTGTCTGATTCGTAGAGTGATCCGAGTCGACTTTGAAACACTGAAACTGAGCTTGTTCAACTTGATCTCGCCGCCAATAGGGTGCTTGGTCGCAACGCAGACGGGTGGCCCCTGGCAAATCTGGACGCGATGAGTGAGAGGAATGCGTTGGATTTATGGAGCACGTTGTTTCGAGTTGGGGCCGAGAATTGGAAGTCTGGAGTGGGATGGGTGCACTATATGCGTGCGGGTAAGATAGTCGGCCCGGCGGTCTTACGAGTGCTGATAGTTGAGATTAGGACCTTATGACATAATTAATATATTTTTCGTTGAGTTCGTAGGTATTCGGCTATTGATTTTGCGAATTTGGAGATTTGTTGGTCTGACACTGGGATGCGCATATTATGGTGGTGTTATGTTCTACCTTCGTTTCAGTCACTTACGTGGTGCGGAAGACGAGTAAGGCGATCAACCATCACCTCGTAACCATCACCATCTCTTGCTTTAAAAGTTAGACCTTAGAGGTTCTCGTTGAGAACTTTGAATATTTATAGTAACACGGCGGTATGGGATATATGCTGATCCGGTTTTCCAGATTTGTTACACGTTCTACGTCTTCGGGCAGCCCTCCGCCCACTAGACCACAACATATCGCACGCTTGCGTGTAGCTTCACGAGCGATAACAAGTCATATGGCTGATTCAGATATGTTTGAGACGCAAAAGAACAAACGCGGCTTCGTTGATGTTCGCCGAGGATCATTTATTATCCAATCAGGGTCTAGTCTCGGTCATGACTGACCATTGACCAGTGTTGGTAATCCACCACTATCACCTCCACACTTCCACCACTCAGCAACTGAGAACGCAATGGCTGGCTTAATGATCATGAATTGCGTGTACTTGGGCTCTCGGTCATCGCTGGATATAAGTTCGGTGCTCTCAGGTCGGGATAGACATCACCAATAGCCGATTCCCCAGCTCTTCATCGACTTCAATGGCATCTGCTCCTATGTCTGTTGAGCTCACTCCTGCGCCGACTCTTGTCGCCGGCGAAGTACCAGAGAAGCTAGCTGCTGTTGAGCGCCAGCCTCTATCGTCCGCTCGACCACTTCGCAAATATGCACTCCTGGCGATCTTCTGTCTTGGACAGTTTCTAGATACGATGAACAACTCCGCAATCCTTCCTGCTTTGCCTGCCGTCACACATAGTGTTGGTCTTACGGAGAGCGACTCTGTATGGCTATTAGCGGCGTATCAGGCGACATTTGCTTCTTTCTTGCTCATCGTACGTCGGCGTTGCCTTTTACCCGGCAATGATGAAACTGACTTTTCTTCATGTTCGTAGAGCGGCCGAATCTCAGATGTATACAGTCCGAAACCAGCATTCATCATCGGTACTGCGTTCTTCGGCGCTATGTCACTTGGCGGTGGTTTCGTCAACGATCGCATCGTTTTGATCGTTCTACGAGCGCTGCAAGGCGTCGGAGCGTCTCTTACGATTCCGTCCGCACTCAATCTCTTGGTTCAAATGTTCCCTGAACCTTCGGAGCAGGCACGCGCGATAGGTTTATTCGGTGCGACTGCGGCTATCGGGAATGGTAGGTTCACGAATTATGGATGCGAAACGAAAACTAATTTGCGACGTGTTACAGTACTCGGGACGATCGTGGGAGCCATTTTGGTTCAGTATGCGTCTTGGCGCTGGATTTTCTGGCTCATCGCAATCATCGCGCTTCCCATCTCTGCGGCTTGTCTGTTCTTGATACCAAGTATGCCCGGCCACGAGGATACGAAGGTGTCGCAGCTTGACTTCGTAGGGGTGTCTGCCTTGACTGGTAAGTTTTATTGGGCAACCTAATCGATTGCATACTGATTGGGTTACATCACCTAGCTGCCATTATCATCTTTGTCTACGCATTGACCACTGGCTCTGTGTCCCCTTGGAAGTCGGCTGGGGTTTTGGTCCCACTCTTTGTATCGGTCGCACTAGTTGTGGCTTTCTTCCTATGGGAAGCCCGGATGGAGGAGAAGAATGCCGCACTGTAAGTAACAATTTGCCTTGCTCTTCATTCAAACCCTAATTATAACCTTTCAATAGCCCACCCAAGCTGTGGTTCTACCCGAACTTTGCGGTCCTCTTCGCTGTTGCGCTCATGCCGTACTTCTGGTGGACTCAGATCTACCTTACTTTCTCCCCGTATTGGCAAGACTACCTACATTGGTCGACCATCATCACTGGTGTTAAATTGTAAGTAAAAGCATTTTGTCCCCTGTCAAAACACTCTTGCTAACACAGTTTCTCATAGTTTGCCTCTTGGCGTATTTGGTGGATTCTTCATGATCAACGGTGCACGTATCGCGACACTTGGCCGGCCCAAGATCCTCATCCTAGTGGGGCTCGGGCTCGCTTTCACTGCCTCCATCATGCTCCCGTTCTCTGCCGATCTACGAGACCGATACTGGCCACTCGTCTTCCCAGCTTTCATCATCGGCACTTCTGGCACCGCAACAGTCTTCGTGCTCACGAACATTGCCATCTTCCAGAATACTCCACCTGAGTATGCAGGGACTGTCGGCGCGGTCTTCAACGCCGCTCTTCAGCTCGGTGCTGCAGTCGGAACCTCCGCTACGACGTCCATCCAAGCGTCCGTGGACGAGCAGAGGTCGAGCCAGGGCAAGAGTGAGACGGGATTCGAGGGCAGGTCTGCTGCGCTATGGTTCCTTGTCGCTTATGTGGCACTTGAAATTGTCGCCGTCGCTGTGTTCTATCGCGAACAACGGTCGTTGAAGGACCTGGAGGCGAAGACCTTGGAGGGTGAGGATCTTGGTGATATGAAGAAGGTCGAATCCGTTGTGGTGGTTTGATTATTATGATACTCTCACCGAGAGTTGTATTTTTATGGTTGTGTATTCCTTTCATCTGGGACAAATATGTAGCATCTAGTGTTTGCTATGCTCTTATAATTAGATTGAAATTAATAAACTTTACTGGAAGCCCGGAAACATGTCTATTCATGGAGTGATCCGGATTGACCGAGGTCGAGACTGTCATCCATTTGGAATTAGTCTTCCTGACCTCGACGCCAACCTCGGAGAAAACGTTGACCGGTTTGTGCTACTCCTCGTATCGCACTCTGTTTTCCTCTAACCACTACGCCTGGTTTAACTACGCGAGATAGCGTAAAACCGTCGCTGTTTTTGGTCTAGTTTGCATGAACTCCCTCTTTTTCTAGATCCTTGCAGAAAACCTCGGTCTTGGTACGTACATTTGAATACATGCAAGCGTCTTCGAGCTAAAAACCTCAACCACAGTTAGTTATCACTCCAAACGAGCGCCACTCTTATTAGAGTCGCTTGACAGCTGTATGTTGTCCTTTATCCGATCCTGTCGCGTCGCGCTGTGCTAAAAAATGCGTTTTGTCCTACCTGCAGCATCAAGATGGCTTTCGGCTTCACCATACCTCGCAAAGGTCTTTTGACACGCATCGTCCTCGGCGGTGCGGCCGTTTACGTTCTACATTCTCTTTTCGTCTCCCCATCTGGTTCCGAACCTCACGAAATTGTCGCCCACAATGTAATCGACCGGGTGACGAACGCCGACCGTACTCTCGATGTGCAACGGCACAAATTCTTGCAAGCGCGACTCGGACGGGATGAACGCCCTGACTTGTTAAGTCAATGGGTCAACGACGGCGCTTTAGATTTTTGGCAGCGATTTCAGCTTCCATTGTGAGTTTTCATTCGCGTTCGACCAGGGCGAATAGCTGACGCGTTTTTCATATAAAGTATTACAGGAAAACAAACTGCACATGTCGATGACCAACTTGTCCGCTCTGCGATTGACGACCTTTTGAGTTTGAACGGTTGGGTCGCCGCTGCCTGCCCGACCCTTATCCGTCCATTTGGCCAGAACAAGCGAGAAGACAACTATGAAGACCTCGCCCGACAAGGCCATCTCTACTACATTGCGATAGTCGTTCACAGCGCGGACCACTTCCTCGTCGATCAGCTCGCTGTTATCGTGCAAATGGCCAGGCGTCTAGGCCCTTCGAGCCTCTTCGTCAGTATGCTGGACTATGGGAGCAGCGATTCTACGACCACGCTTATGGACCTGTGTGAGGCCGTGTTAATTTTGGCTGGGGTGCCTTTCAGGATTAGGACGGTCCCCGGTATGACACACGACCCAGCGGCCGCGTATTACCCACTCGAGGAAGCGTACACTCGCAACCTGGTTCTCGAGCCGCTCCAAGAGCTCTACGAGAAGCGTCGCATCGTCTTCCACCGTGTCGTCTGGCTCAAAGGGTTCACTTGCCCGACCGACATCCTCGAGACTATTAAGGTTAGCCAAGCGAACAACGCAGCCATGGTTTGTGGAATGGATTGGGCAGAGCACAACGGTTTCTTTATCTTCTCTGATAGGCAAGTAATCTCCTATTCAAATTCAAGCGGCAAAGCCTAATGCCTCGTTTACAGATGGCGCACCCGCGATATGGACGGTGACCAATTCCGCCAGTCCAAGTCTTCCGCTTCGTCTGCCTCTGGACCTCCGCGCGACGCGGTTGGTGCTAAACGATATGCGGCCCACTTGCCGTTCCAAGTGTTCTGCTGCGAATCCGGCTCTCACATCGTCGACCCCGCTCAATCGTACTACCGTGGCATCACCTATCGTTCCTCATACAACTTCCACAACCTCAGTACTTCGGAAAGCGCCCCCAACTGGGATCCAGAAGGTCCTTGCATGGACTCGAGTCAAGCCTGGTTCTGCCGTGATCTGTGGGCCCAAGCCGCCAAGGACGGCGTCTCTCGGGACGGTCGCGAACGTATCCCAGAAGTCTATCCCGTCGAAAACGATCCCCCTCATCCTGATCAGCCAGGAGTTAGCAAACGTCAGGAACCTGCCGCCGCCGCACCAGAGGCTGCAGCTCAGGATCCACCTCCCGCCGGCCGACCTGAAAAAGTTAACGCAGACCCGACGAACCCAGACTCTGACGCGGACGCAGGCTCTGACTTCGATGCTGTATCTGGCCCATCGCCTCCACCGGCCCACATCCCACCACCGTCCATTCCCAACTCAGCGTACCAGCCTGCTAGGATTTTGATCAACCCGCGTTGCGTTACAACGTATGCTGGTGTGAGCCATGCTAAACTCGCGGCGGACTTGTTTGGAGAAGACGACAACGACAGTGGTGCGCCTAGGCATGACCACGACAAACAGGCCAAATATGTTTTGGATGATTGGATGGGCGCGCCAAGCGCGTTTGTTTGCCAGGAGCAGAGGTAAGTTTCCGAATTCCCTTATAAGCTTCCGGTGTTTAAACTATTCCCTTTAGACAAACGGGTGGTCGAAAGGCAACTAAAACACAGCGACGTTTGGGCTTCGCTATCCATAAAGCCCTCGAACAAATGCCGTAATACGTTGAGCGGGTTATTGGGACTGTATACTGTTGTTCATTTAGATGTAATTTGGTTAGTCGGTGTTTCTCGTATGCCTATTTGGTTCTCAGATACACAACACTGCGAGAATAAATTACGACTAAACACTACGATTAAAACGAGCTGAAATTCCCATGCGAGCGACCGTCATGTAAGTTTGATTCCACAATGCTTCCACCATCACACTACTCGCTCCGCCGCCAAAGTGAGTGGCAAGCCAACAGGGTGTTGCGAGTGGCAAGCTAACTGGATGCTAGAATGTCCGACGTGGGAAACTGGGCTTTAGGTGTTGCCGTATAGGAGCCAAGTCAGACATCGGGGAGCCCAACTACCCGAACCAACCCCTCTCCAACCTAACCACCGTAGCCCCTAGCCTCCCAATCCACTCACACTTCCGCACGATGGGAACTGTCTCTAGCATCCTCGAGCAAACATTTCCCCAGGCGCCTCGTTGGAGTGTTGACCAGATCCCAGACCTGGCGGGTCAGGTGATGCTCGTTACAGGGTAAGCGCTTGGGCTCTGACGGAATATCTATCGTTGACGACATTAATAGTGGAAACGCGGGCATCGGGCTCGAGACATGCAAGGTACTAAAGCCACTTAGAAAACCTTCGTATAATAACCGAGTATTATCCCAGGTTTTATTGAATAAGGGTGCCAAGGTGCACATGGCCTCGCGGTGCCCCAAACGGGCCAGCGCCGCGGTCGCGTGGCTCAAAGAGGTGACGAATGGAAAGGAACCTGTTTGTCTCCAACTCGACCTGGCAGATTTGCAGAGCATACGGGTTGCTGTTGCGGAGTTTCTGGAGTAGGTCTCATTGGTTTCAGCCCCTAAACTGAAAGGTAACCAACCGTATATTATAGGAAGGAATCGGAGCTGCATTGCCTATTCAACAATGGGTTGGTAATGCGGACCAACGCTTAAGCCTCAGCTAACTATTTTTTCGCGTATGTAGCGGTGTATTCGCCCCTCCGCTTTCACAGAAGACCGTCGAGGGATATGATCTTCAGTTTGGGACCAATGTGCTCGGGCATTATCTCCTTACGACTTTGCTACTCCCCGTTATGATTCGTACCGCAAAGCACTCGCTATGCTCAGGTATGTACTACTTCGGAGTTCAGCTAAACCTTTTTTCACCAATCATTGTTGTAGGCGTCATCGCTCGCGTGATCAACATCTCAAGCATCATGCACTTGCTCGCTCCTGCCGGAGGGGTCAATTACGCCTCGCTTGTGCCGCATTGCGAGGCCGCGGACAAGATTAGAGCTACCCTCGGTCCCGAGCGGTTATATGCTCAGAGCAAATGGGTAAGCAAACAGCGGAATCGTTTGCCTTTGTTGACCTCACATTACACTGACGCACAGGCCAACATCGCTTTCTCAAACGAGCTTGCGAGAAGATACGCGTCCGAAGGAATCGTATCGATATCTCTTCACCCAGGTAAGTTAGCTCTCGGTGCCATGATCCACTGGAACTCATTTACCACTCCAGGCAATATTCGGTCCGGGATACAGAGACATATCTCGCTTGGGGGTGTGATGTCTGCGCTTGCTGTCAGTATAATTCGCCTGGGACTCCCCATCGTTTCTACTTTCTGACGCGACAAACAGAATGCCCTGCAATGGGACTGCTCATATGGAGCGCTCACACAACTCTATGCCGCTATCACCCCCGGAGCCGCTGAACTGAACGGCAAGGTGAGTATATGCGACTCTCTGTTCGTACGTACCTCAGCCTGACTTCTCTGAGCAGTATCTTGTGCCATGGGCTAGGCGTGACGCACCTCGAAACGATACCCAAGACGCCCTCGCCTGTCAAGTGCTTTGGGAGTGGCTCGAGGCACAAGTGGCATAAGCCGATGTCCTAGGTGGTTGTTCTCGGAAACGATTCTCTGACTATTGTGTATTATCCTATCCATTCCTTCGAAACCTAATTGAACTTTTTGTACCGAATTAGTTTCGCTTCAGCGGATGTGCCTTGGTTCGTGGAGCACGTGGTGATTCGCGCGATATGGCGAACTCCAACGGGGGCCGAATGCGACGAGATCCCAGAAAGCAACGTAAGGAGGTATCGCTTCAGACTTCGCTTTTTGCCGGGACTAGAACTCGGAATTACGTCGCGTAGGTTTGTGGGATAGTACGAGGGACGCGAGTTCGTCAAGCCTAACGAGAGCAAGCCGTAGTGACGGTAGACGGCCTGAGAGTCGCTCGTAAAAACTAGATCCTTAGCATCTAGGTATAGGGCTGATAGTGAGGCTCCTATACAAAACAGTTATCAAAGACCACAGGATTCAGCCCTTCTGCTAGACAGCCCGAACGAGAAGGGAATGCAAGGGTGAGTTCAGCTGTGGCTCAACGACGTTTCAGACAGCCAGCAAAGGAAATCAAAGCCATTCCAAGAGTTTAATAGTTCAGTCATACCAATTTAGGTATCCAGTTTTGTCAAAAATCTTTCTGATCGACAAGTACGCGTTCTCCGACGAGTCATGTAAGATTTCAGAAAATTGACCAAGGGGTGGCAAGAGTCAAGCGGAAGAGTTGAAACAAAGTTTTATGATAGATAAATAGCCGGGATTGAGTAGATCTCTGCTCTGATTCAAGAGAGCAAAATTACCACTCAGTACAGCTCTTGCCTATGGTGGGGGTCTGCTCCCACCCATCCACCAGTTAGAACTTGGTAACGTAACACCTAACCACAACCGCCAAGACAATTGCTGTCCAATTTGGAATCTTTCTCGACGTCGTCCACAACAAACTACTTATTCACGCTATGAACTCTCAAAAACGAAAAGCCACTAACATAGACGACATTGACGTCGACGCTGAACTCGAAGCTGGTCCCTCGAATAATTCGTTTCAGAAACGCGGGCGGACTGGGACGACGGAGGCGGGTAGTCGCGCTGGGAGCATTGCGCCGGCTGGGAATGGTGCTGGGGCGCCGGGGGAAGGAGAGGGCGGGGAGGATGAGGAAGATGAAGCCCCGGCTATGGAGGATGATGATTATTCGGCGCAGTTGTCCTGGCAGAGTCAGAGTAAAGAGAACATGAAGTATGTTGTTATATTTTTCGCTTCCGTGGCGTGGCGAGCGTTGGCTGACAGTTCATTACGATGTTATTATTAGATTGCTGCTGAGTAGTTTTACGCCTGAGCAGCTCGCACGATACGAAACATACCGCCGATCGACGTTGAACAAGCAAAGTGTCCGACGGGTGAGTGCTCAAAGTCCGACGTGACGAACGTGATTATTTACTAATGGAATTTCACTCTTAGTTCATACACCAATCACTAGGCGCAAATGTCTCTGTCAACGTAGCCCAAGTAGTAGCAGGCTTCTCCAAAGTATTCGTAGGCGAAATAATAGAACTAGGTCAGTTACATTTGATTCACCACCACCCCCCTGCCCGTACACACCCGCCCTACTACTCCGTCTCCACCCGCTTCAGCCCGAACCCCATATTTATCATATGAACTTAACCAGCTCGGCACGTTCAACAACAATCTCTGCCTCCGGGGACGGCACCGGGGCCCCTCTCGCCGGACCACCTACGTGCGGCGTACCAGCTTTATGTGCAACAAATGGGTCACGTCGGGGCGTCGAAACCAGCACGCGGCCGTCGGCTATTCGTGAGATGACTTCACACTCCTACGGTCTCCATCGTTCTCGCTATGGAGCGTGGTGTTCGATGACCGAAGAAGCGCTTCCCCACATCCGGCGCCGTCCGGACAAAACGAAGATATCTTGTTATGTTTTATCTGTGGGAAATGCTGTGATCGCGTTTGTTCGGGCTCGCGACATGACGCGGGAGTTCGGGAGTGGGGACGGAGACGAAGAAGGTCGCGCCGGCGTCGTACCACGTAAAGATAGTTGGGTGTCGTGTGACGGGCGTTACTGGGGATGTGACAGCCGGTTTTGGTTTATCTATGCCCGTTCCCGCGTCTGCATCGAGGCACTCCCGTTCTACCTGTCTACCACACTTGCTGGCTCCCCCCTGTGTTGCTCGAAGAGTACTATATATTGCTATATCGCTTTTCAACCTCCGCCTACGCGTAATAGGGGAACACTATGCCGGAAACGATGACACTTTCAGCTCTTCCTTCTGAGATCCAGTTATGCATTTTGCAGCAACTTAGTACGCGAAAGCTCTTGTGCAAAGTTATGCGTCTTTCGAAAGAGTGGTTCTACTTGGCTTGTGAACTCATCCGACAGCGCGCCGTGCGTTTGCTGGATCGACCGGGCATGAGCGTCGTCGTGAGTACCATTTACGTACTAGTACACCTCCTATCCTTAAATGAGAACTGACCATCCTCCTTAACGCTCCCAGTTCGAAACAAGTAAACCCTCGGATTACTTGACGAAATCGAACTACACTCTAACCCCTCTTCCTCTCCTCTTCGAGCCGATCGGATCCGAAAGCGAATGCGGGTGCGAAGCATACCGACTCCCTAGGCTTTCGTTCGGGTTTTCATCCTCTTCGGCATGTTTCTCGTTCGAACTCGACGATGGGGAATACTTTGAGTCGTTCTTGTGGACTATTTGGCTTACTACACAACGGTCTATCCAGTATCGGGTTTCTCCTCCTGCTTCACCTCGATTATTATCATTCGATAGGACGGTGCAGCAGCAGCAGAAAGTCCAAGAAGGGCTCGATCGACTGCGGAAGTTGGAATTTCCTTGTGAGGGCGAGAAAATGCGGATGGAGGAGAGGGAGCTTACGGGGGAATGTGGACCTGGGTTGGAGCTTATGGCACGATTGATGCCTGCGCGGAGCGTGGAGAAGACGCAGACTTCTTTAGACGAAGGGAGGTGTGAGTATAGAATGGGTTTTGAGGGGTTGAAGATGGATGCCGCGAGTTTGTTGGTCATTAGTGAGGATCGGGAAAAGGCTGGAGACGATCTGACTGTTTTGATTTGTGGTGTCTAGTAGAGTTTAGTAGAGTACAGATTTCGTCTTATCATGTGTGTATATGTGTTTTTGGACTTTATGTTTCGTTATGTTGCTGTACGTGTCTAGTCTAGTTAGTCTGTTGTTCGGGTTCGGTACATGCGTCCTGCTAATGAATTCATGCGCAATATTCTCGGGATTTCCTGTCGTTGGAGCGGTACCGGCCTATCGTGGCTGCGGATATCAAGCGGAGTTGCTCTGGTATCAAAGTCTAAGGCGTACTGTACCGGACTCCTATAATTGGCTACCCGCCCAACCCAATGGGCGCGTACCGGTTGGAGCGGCGCCACATTACACTGCGTGTTTGCGCATGTTGTTGTAGTTCGGCATTTGTTTGGGCGCGTCCCGCCTCGCGATGCGAAGTGCATTTCATCTTCATCTCGGGAATTCCTGAGGACAAGGGAAGTGGATGAGATTTGCGCTATGATGCGTTCCTCTCTTAAATACCTTGCTAGCCGAGTTCTTTATGGACGTTCGCTAGCCGAGAGGTGCATCTTTAGAGTCTGAGGAAGCCAGACCCGCAGGGTTGAAAACACCGGAAGACCGAGCGGGCCGCGGTTGACACTAGAATCTAGGCTGCCTAGATGATACCTCGTAGTATATTTATATACCATGCAAACCTAAAGAAGCGCGGGTGTATGCGAGACAGTCGAGGCCGATCCGCTATGGCCGCGAAGGCAGTACGATTAATTATGAGTCCAAGGCGAGACGGTTACCTACGATGGCTTAAGAATATAGAAGCCGATGGTAAGCGACCTCGACAGGTCGTGTGGTCAGGTATAAATGCGGTCATAAATATATTTATATCATGAAATGATTACCGATGCATTTGTACGCTACCAGCCCTGCCCTTCTCTCGTGCATAATCCTTGAAAACGCTCACAAATCCTTTTACGTACCCCAGCATGGTAGTTTGAGTCGCATAGGCTAGCTGTCATGTGGAATGACGACTTCTAAATGACGAGTGCAGTTGACAAGGGCCCACGGGTGTCTCGCGAAATCCATCGACCATTCACGATCGATTGATTTGTAGAATAGGGTTCCCGATATATTATATGACAAGCAGTGAAATGCATCGGGCATTTGAAGTTCTTCTACGCTTGGCTCGCAGCATACACCAGGCTCCGCTACGAATATCGCATGATTCTCATAGGGTGCGTCGCCAATTCGGAGTACCTGGTCATGTGGAACGCTCCCTGCAACATCAGAACAGGAGCCAGAGGTGTGGGGATCTCCGTCGGGCTCACATCTTTCGAAGAGGGCTGCCAGAGTGGGGAGCGGGTGCCAGCGCATATACAACAAACTCCGCCGCGTGCCGTAACGTCGCTTGTGCAACCTCCGCAACCGCGTCTTAGTCCGGGCGCAACAAACGGGATTCACGAGCTCGGGATGAATGTGAAGCGTGCGCCGAGCGAGCGCAGGGCTTGGTCAGAGGGATCTGCGTGTTGCCGGTGGGGAGTTCGGGAACGTTCCGGGATTTGTGGGTCCACGTGCGGCAGCCAGGGTTCCCGCCGTCCGCTCGGGTTGCGGTCCGGTGGCTCTGATTGCATCCGAGGTTACGCTGTACATATGTGAAACGCCCCTAACTCATTTCTGGACACCAGCAACCCCATCTCAACGTCCACTCGCCTCTGCCTCCGTCGTCCAGACCGTCCTCGACGCTGCCTTGCACGACGCACACACGACTGGACTCGCTTCCATCACACCTGATCTTGCTTACTCATCCAAAAGTCTCGCATACTTAATCTCATTTGCGCTTCAGCTTTCCTGCTTTCCCCTCGGACTCTTGCTCCGATTTCGTTTGTGGGTGCGCCGTAGACACTCCACGCTTCTCTAGTTCCATTTCTACTCTTATCGAGCTACATACGACCTCTACACGCCAGGCGATGAATATCATGCCGGCAGCCGTCCCCATCCTCAATCCTCGCTTTGGCAACGACAACTTCAACTTCCGCGGCTCTAACGGTCGCATGGGCGGAGGTGACATGCAGTTCTCTGGGGAAACCCCAGGTGCATGGAGCGGCACCCCGATGTCCCTTGGCTTTGGCATGGGCACCTCGTTCAAGCCCGAATCGCTAAATAATATCGGCACTGGCAGCAGCTGGAAGGCAGACAGCGTCATCCCTGGTGTCGCTGCCGGCACTGCGTTTGTTCCCAGCTCGTTTAGCGGCATGAGCTCTAGCTGGAGGGTCGGCCAGGATCCTTCTGGGAGCATGTATTTCTTATCCGATGTCCCTGGAGGGACGCTCATGGGCCCCATGGAGTGAGTTATTGTTTGCATGCGATCTGCCGGTGGCGACGTTAACACGCGCTTCAGCGTCTATGATTTCAAGTCCCACCTGTCTTCGTCGATTGATTCAGAACACGGCCGCTTGATTCGATCCCTTGGGGGTGACGATCCGAATGTACTGGGCGGTGAGGAATTTGTGA
>JANWGL010003854.1:0-35035 GCA_025200755.1 Ceratobasidium sp. C01 | reverse complement strand
ATGCTAATTTCGCTTCTATTATGTAGGACCGTCCCCAATTGGACTTTATGTTCGCCGTCACGCATGCCGACCACTTCCATTCGATTAATCTGCACCAGAACCCCAAGCATTACGCGTTGGCGCCACGCCTCCTCGGGTCTGATTTTATCTCTCGTGTTCAAGCCCTCGCACCTGGGTTGTGGTTTAACCCATACGTCAAGGTCAAAGATGGTGAGTTGATTCTGCTCTAAGATACAGAACAGACACTCGTCGTTCTAGCCTTGCGTCTGCCTCGTTGCAATTACTCCTCACTTGCTGACATAACTTTCTCCAATAATAAACAGGCGTAACAATCAAATATGGCGTAACCACAGTTGACAACTTATGCGCCGACTTGCTCGGCTGGAAGTCACTTTACATGGCCGGGAGGATGCACAAGCCCATTCGGATCATCAAGGTGTGTGCTCTCACCCTGGATTTTTTCTGCTTTCGGACTTGATCTGACGACGATCCGATTAGGACGATCCTCGAGTTCGCCTGACACAGCAGGTTAACCTTACGTCAGCCGTGAGGGCCGCGTTGTTGACGCTCCCTGAGCGATTCGACGAGAGACAGCTCTTCCAACGGATTGCGGGCATTAGCTATGCTGGTTCGTTGTTGTCGTGAATTTTGGGGTGCTGCTGGAACTTATACTCTATGTCCAGGCGACCCGCGCATGTCTTTTGCCGAGAACCCGAATAAGATCCAGAACATAGTTAGTGCTCAACAAGAGCAGTTCCGCGAGCTGTACCATCGCCTCGTGGTCGGTCTGCCGGGCGTGCATTGGTCGGGAGGGAATGTTGAGGTGGGTCTTTGTATTCTTCTCTTGGGCTGCATGGTTTTCTTCTCTTGTGAGGCTTTGGAGTGAAGTGGAGCATTTGGTTATGGTGAATGTTGTCCCACGACCTGTGGGCGGAGATCTGGTGCGGGGAAGGGGTGGCCCGATGGTATATCGGGGGGCCATAGCGTTGATCACGCGTGGCGAAGGTTGAACGGTTGGAGTGGGCTCACGTTATGGTTGTTCGATTGCGCTGGTTTGATTGTGCTGGTTGGAAAGCGGTCTTCTATTTCATGAACGATCATCGGGAGGAACTTTCCTTTCAGTAATGAGGTTTTGTTACCCGGTATGCGAGATGGAGATCATGACGTCCGTATGCCTTGGGTTGGAGCTGTCCTTGAGGATGGAGCGCATTCAAGCGTGCTGCTTAAAGAGGCAGGCTTTGTCAGCTGGTCTAGATATGATAACATTTACCTCATCCTCCTTTTGCCTTTCTCTATGACACTCGATGACTGACTTTTCTTCATCGCCTCCGTCCCCACTCTATGTCATTCAACTGCTATGCTTCACTTCAACCCTCAACCCACCATGACGTTTATAGCAAGACGCGTCGCCACAAGCTCGCGCGCTGCTTTTGAGGAAGCTCCCATCGAACCTGCGAGTACGCATCGACACGCACTACCAATCGGAGCTCGGCAGTTCGACTAGCTCTGCTCCATCGTCCCCTTCAACGCCCTCACGTGATGAGAACGTGTTCTGGCACAAGGTCGGGGCGGCTTCCGACCTGACCACCGTTATGAACTCCGAAATGGCGGCCATCGTCAAGGGCCCTGCCACCATACAGAGCGCCAAGGGGCTCGTGAGTGCGGGATTCACAAAGAGCATGATGTACGCGGGGGAGAAGGTGGGGAAGTGGTGGAGCGCAAAGAGCGCGTAAAGATAACTTGATGGATATATGCTCGGAAAAGATGTTGGGGGGTGCTGGCTGGACGTTCGGTATGTCGCTCTTTAGTTGACGCAGTGAGTTTGTCGGCGCGCCGGTCCGCCCGCACTTTGTCATGTCTTTTGAATCTCTATCTGCTGTCTCTTGTCCCCGCCATTTGCTAGAATTTTCTTCCCGTTTCCTCGGACTCACCCGGAGCCGATCATCTTTTTCGTTGTCGATCCGTTTTGCTGTCTTCTTGTACTGATGAAATCGCACTACTTTTATAATAAGCGATGGTTGTGTCCGAGCCTCGTTGGCTGTCAGATGGATATGGTCCGATAGCATTGTTTCCGCCGGAGGGGGGCGAGTTATGACCGAGTGACATCATACGAGCGTGTTGGGCTGAGGTTAAGCCAGCGCAGTGAGCAGCAAACTCCTGACCCTGCACTGCCTAGCGTGCGATGACCGGCAGCGCGTGCCGGACAAAAACGGATTGCATGATTTGGGATTGAAATGGCTATCAGCTGCCCACGTTGTAGATCTGATGGCTGCGGCAAATGAGCTGATGGAAATGGATAGGCCGGAGACTCATACCGTATTAGGGACAAGATGCTGTGGAGAGGCTTCGGTGGAGCCTTGTTGTCAGCACACTTACGCCTACCACCAGTGTTTCACTCGAAATTACTTTCACCCACTTACGCGCTAGTCGCCATGACGTCTTTTGCCCCCAGCTTATTTTTTGTCTTGGCTGGCAGTTTGTGCTCTTTCATCTGACCCAGCTCCCCCCCTCCACCTCCCAATCCCGCGCAATTCTCTCCACAATTGGCATTCCGGAAGCCCGGAGGAGCGTAGTCTTGTCTTCTCGATACGATTTGCCGCATCCCGCACAAACCCGTCCTCGCGGTTGGCCACGAGTGATCGAGCCACGCTGTGTAGGATCCAACTCGTCTTTGCTCCACTCCACCTCCTATTGAGACACGCCGGCAACCTAGTTCCCGTCACCTGCTCTGCCTGCTTGCGCCTCTACTTATCTTGCAACCACCTTGCGCTCTTGCTCAGTCCTACTCTCACACTCTCCGTCCTCTACACTTGCTGTACTTTGTTCTGCTGTAGCTCGTTTCAACCTCCGGCTGTCGGCGCGTGTGGTCCGATACGGACTCTGACTCGGACTCGAAACATTAGCAGCCCCAACACAAAGCCCCCGCTTCCCCCACCCCTTGTACTTGTAAGTCTATTGGGCCAAGCGATGCCCAAACACCGTTTGCCCCCAACTCTAATAACTGCTCGCGACTGACAGTGTTCTCTTTGGACCACGATAGTCTACATACGATGGCTCCCCGCGGTATCCTCAAGTCTCCAACAGTCTTTCCTTCAGAGCATGAACTTCGTTCCTACGATGGTATGCCACCTTGAATTCTCCCGCGCTTGTCACATGGCCGACTCACACGCCTCCAACAGAACCCCGCAGGCCTCGCAGCCGCTCTCGATCTCGTGACCGCCGCCACGCAGAAGACGAGCTCCAACTAATCGTGCCTTCCACACCATCTGGCAGTGCCCTGCGCCGCGAGCGGAGCCTCACGAGCACCCATAGCACCCATTCGCGCCGCAGACGCCACTCACGTCTCCGCTCCCATTCTCGCACGCGGCGCCACGTCCGATGGTCGGATCCCATAGAGTTTGTTGTAAGCGATGGAAAAGGTACGTTCTCTCGCGCCCGTTTGCTTTGCACACTCTACTCTTGGAATCGAGGTGTGAACGCTGCTTCTGCCTATCGCACCTCGTGTTGCGCGATGTCCCGCGTCTGTCATCTCAATTTCATCATTGCGCCCCTATCGTTTGTTCCTGCACGCGACGCGAGCTTACGTTTCTTTTCGCATTGCCTTAGATATGCTATCATTGCGTCAACTTTCACATCGACGCTCCTCACTGCCGGGCATCTTGGAGGACAGCCGTGCGCGTTTTAGGGAGAGCTTGCGTGAAGAGGAAAAGAGTCGTGGTGATAAGGACGCGTCGAGCTCTCGAGCCTCATCGGGTTCTAATCACCCCTCTCAACATCCCTCATCGTCATCGTCTTCACACAAACGGCCTACCCTCAAAGCCACACACTCAAGTCCTGCAGTGGGGCGTGCGTCACAAACCTCTCACTCGCCTGAACCTTCGCAGACGCCAGTGCACACGTCCACCCCTATATCGAGTGAACGGCGCAAGCGTAGGATCTCGCTTCCTGATGGCCTCGAGGCTGCCGTTAAATCGCCTTCTCATGCGCTCTGGTTGCCTCATCACGTTGAACAGCAATCCGGCAATCGCGCGTCCCAAGTGATTGGAGAGTCCTCACACTCTGTCTCGCGTTCTGACGGACATCCATCGCCGCATCCAAGGAGTTCCAATATACCACAGTCTCACGCTAACGGGCACTCCCAGCATTCGTCTTATCCCAACGATTATCCTCAGACGCCTCGTCGATATGAGCCGGCACTCCCTCATGCACGCGAGCAGCCGCAATTGCGGGGTTCAGGGCTTCCGCCTCCTCCGCCGGTATCATTCACGGGCCAAGAGCTGCACCCGTCGGGCCGTCCTCTATCACAGATGACGACGTCTACGCACAGGTCAACCAAGTCGTCTCCGCCCGAGAAGGGCCCCTCCCCTTTGCCCATACCCGCTTCGCCGGCACCTCCCGCCCAACGGCCGGTCGAGCCTCCTACCCCCAAGTACGTTATATTAGGGAATAGCTCCCGAGCATATCTGACGTATTTTTTAGGTCTACCAAGTCCAATCTATTCTCCCTTCCCGCCATCGACGATCTGTTCTCGAAGGATGAAACTTCGCATTCTATGAAGTCGGTTCGCCGCCTGTTCGGCTTATCTACGCCCAAGCATGAGCCTCGTAAGCTAGAAGACGAAGAGATAGGCAAGGACAAGGACAAGGACAAGGACAAGACGCATAGGCGCCGCAAGTCCAAAGACCAGAACAAGGACGTTCAGCGCGAAAGCATTAAACACTCCGAGGACGCCGGGCAGCGACGTAGGGCCTCGTGAGTTGAACCCTTGGATGTATGCGCGTACATTTTGCTGACCCGCCCCGCAGATCCTTTATCGTCAAGCCTCCCTCGCGCGAGTCCCTGCACCGCACCAGCCATTCGTTCGACAAGGCCACGTTTTCGCTTATTGACGATATGGTCAGTCAATCCCTGTTAAACTTTCTTCTTCATTTGAATTAATTGGTATTCCAAATCGTTCAGCACGCCCAGTGGACCGCTGCTACCGCGCGGCACTTCATACCCGTGCTTACTCCAACTGAAATTCACGCGTCGCATTTATCGCTTTCCCTGAATCCGGCTCTCACGACCATCTATTGGGACGTACGCCACCCGCCGAACGCCGTGTGGTCCGTCATCCCCGGGCGAAAGACGACAGTGTGGAGCGGGCATCACGAGCCTGCGACGGTTCCTCTCGTCCCTTCGCTCCGCATCATCTCGCCGTACTTCCCCTGGGTCATCAGCGCGCGCAATCCAGCAGGCGTGACATGCGGCGACATCCTTTCTGCGATTCATACTAGTGCGCGGCAGCTCGTCTGGCGTGGGGAGTTCGATTCGTTGCGCGCGAAGGACAAGGACAGGCTTTCTTATGGGTATCATGCGAACAGGCCGATGAAGGGGATGCCGAGGAGCGCAGATTCGCCGTTCGATGCGGGGAGCTGGCTTGTTCGGGCAGACTGGTTGGGCCAGCATACGGTGTTGCGCGGGATGTCGGTAGGCAAGGCGAGGGATAAGCACGGGTCTGGTGTGGAGGTCGTGTTGAGCATGTATCTCACCGGGAACCGGAGGGACGAGAAAAAGGCTGTCACTACTCGTCATTGAGCAGGGACCAGTTTTGTCGTTTGGACTGATCTTATTCGTGTTTTTGTGTCCACGGTCGGGACAGTATCTATAAGCAGTTTGGTTTTTATGATCTCGGTGCTCATATATTTGTACATTGTTCTTATATCTCGTTGATTTATGTTTTACGATCCTGACGACCTGTGACGACATGAATAATAATGAAATGCATTCACGAAGACAGCAGTCAACCACTGGTTATGTTGGCCCTATTATAGAGGGCCGATATGTACATATATCATGCAAGCAAGAAACGAGATAGGGAAGTTATACAGTGAATCTAGGCCAAAACAACTTGCGTGCTGTCTATAACAAAGCAGAGAAGAGAAAACACACAAGCATACATTGATACATACCTGAACCTCACAGGAACCCAGGAAACTAGATAACGAAAACTACTTTTTGCAAGAAAATAGAAAGAGATGGTCAAATTAGGACCCCATATTCATAGCGTTCACTCCTGGCTCATGACGTCGTAAATCCATAACGAGATGGAACATGCCCTCCTCCCCCTGCGCCCGTCGCTTATACGAAGGATCAAACCTGAGCGCGGAGAATATTGTTCGGTCGCGCAACACGTCCGCCCGGCGTATTCCAGGGCCCCACTCGGCACCGGGCCCGCACCCAATACTCTCTCCGCTCATCCGACTCCCCTCACTCCATAGGCTCCCCTGTATGCTCTGCCCATCCCCAATGCTCCCAGTAAACTCGCTATTTATGCTCCCTGCGTCGCTTCCGTCTGCAAGTCGGTTTTGGCTGTACGCGCGACTGATAAACCATCTTGTACGTTTGTTGAGTTTGGCCCATTCGCTTTGTTTGACGAAACGTAGGGAGAGCTGTTCGTGTATCGCGAACATGACGTCCGCGACCGTCACATACGCTTGCCGGCCGTCGTCTAGGCTCTCTCCTTCTACACGCGCGCGCCATCTCGTATGCGAGGACGAAATTAAAAGGGTAGGTGTGGGCGGGTACGTAGCAGGCGCGAGAACCTCCACCCGCGCAAGCGGGCGCGTCGACCCTTCGTCGTCACTCCAGAGATCGGACGAATGTTTTGCTGCGTTTCGGAGTTTGGGGATGAGAAGTGAGGCTGACGCCGGCGGGAACCTCATGTCCCATAATATATGCGCGAAAATTGGGTTAACACATAGTGTGTTGAGCGGGGGAGATGGGATGGGTGACGGCGGGAGGTCCATCAAGCCCGACGTGGGCGACTGGCTGAATAACGACCACACGTTAGGGACCTGGGAAGTGAAACGACCAGTCAGCATCGTCGCAAAAATCACCAGTGTTCAGAGCATGGGGATAAACAAGTCCAAATAGACGACGGTAATCAAACTGAAAAACGCACCTGGCCGGTCCATTTTTCCCCTCTTTCCTCGATGGTCGAGGGCGGCTTGTTAGAGCGCAGCTCGGTGCCATGGATAGATCCTGAAGCGGAGACGTAATGGGATTGTGCTTCGAGGATGAGTTGACCCCATGAGTCCCGTAGGTAGAGTGTGGAGGGGGGATATGAGTGAGCGGAAGCTGGGATAACTTCGTGGTCTATGCCATCCGGTTGGGCGAGGTAGTCTTCGGGCTGGGCACGAGATATCGCATCCCTAAAAATGTCTTTCTCCATTATCGGGGTTCGCGGTGCCGAACCCGAATGAGTCGACGAAGCAGAACCTGGGCCTGTAACAAGCGCTGGCGGGACACCCGAGGTGCTGCGGCTTGTATCGCTGCTCGGCCCAAGTGTTAGAGCGTCTTTCGTAAGAAATCCAAGAGATACGTACCCGTCATGGGTATTGGGATGTGATCCACGTGCGTCAGCCTGTAAGCCTCCGCCAGATGCGCCGGATGCACCGCTTCCTTCGGCTGCGGACCAGCGACCAGACGAGGACCTCTCGGGGATCACTGGTAGGGGAGGAAGGTCATCCTTCCCGGCGCCGTGCCGCCGAGCACTGCCAAGTGGATGATGTGACCCCTCGGGGGCCACATGCGATTGCTCGCCTTGGTTCGCGCTTGCACCCGACAACACTGACTCGTTGACACTCTTTGCATCCTTGTGTGAAGCCTGCTTCCAAAGAGGGAGTGCTGAGGACATGGAGAACGGCGAGACGGGCTCGACTATCATGGGGAGTTGGAACTGAGGTTGTGAGGACATCCATTGCGCCTTATCATGAGGATACTCTGGTATTGCTGATATATTAAGTTAGTAACCCTTGAGTGTGATTAGAGCCATACAATACACACATTCGAAGTCCAAGGGTACATCTTGTTTATAAGCCCCGCCAGCGTACTCTAGGCTATAATTTGGTTGGGACTTCCAAAATGGTCTTTTCCTGGCAGGCCGACAGCCACGAATTACTTGGCAGTCAGTACTGGAATCTTCTTAGGGCAATCGTACTCACGGTGGTTGAGTGCAAGGAAACACGAATGCGTCCGCCATTAGAACTCGAGGTGTTTCAATGTGGTTTTGGCGTGGTAAAGAGCCAAGTGCAAAGGCCTCTCTGAAGCTCAACCGCTGCGGAAATCTCGTGACTAGAAAAGGTCTAGATCTAGTCTTGTCAAGTCTACCGGGATGCTAGAGTACCGAGTAGAAAAAACTCACAAGAGAAGATAAAGCGAAACGAGGCAAGCAGCTAGGAGATTCAGGATTTGAACGCGGCCTCGCACTACTTATAGCAGATTCCCCAAGCGTCACAGTGTAGTTAGCTATGACGTTGCACCGCAGTTGGTTCTCCGTGATTGGCGATTAGCTGAATTTGCTCGAAAAAAGCTTGATAAACTAGGAAGGTTGACTCGTTTAGCAGCAGTTAGAACAAGGGGAGAAGTCGTGAGTGCAAGTTCATTACAGACAGGCTAATATCGTGGTATTTGGACGAGCCTCGCCCCCGTTCCTCGCGTCATGGGCATTGCGTGGAACATCTAAAATTAACACGTGACCGACCATCGTTTCCCACCTCCAGCAGGCAACAAAGTTCGCGTTATAGATGTGTTCAGTGCTCGCCGAGGCATCGTAGTGCGGCTGTCATGCGGCAAAGATGAGACAATTAGCTATAGGCACCTTCAACGAATGTAATTTGCCCAACTTACTAGGGGAGACTAACAATCTTTCAACAACATCGGAGCCGGACCCTGCCCATCACGATGCCGTTGAAGGTAAGTAATTTACGCGCGTATTTTGGCATTTAATGGTTGGCTTGGGAGAGAGCCACAGCCTCCGACAAACCAGACAACGTGGGGTGGAGCGTGCAAGCACCAAGGCAAGTTAATTGATGACATAATCTACCTTTGTTAGTGTGCCAACAAACAGTCCACAAAGGTCGCTCAGCTTCCGTCGTCCATCCGTCTTTGTTTATAATAGCGCTGACTCTTGATGTTATGCCTTGGCTACTGGTGAAAGCCTTTCCTTTGGCTTGCCCGTAAACATTCAAATTGGCTTGAACAGTCTGGGCCTGCACCTGCTCTCCTCCCTCGACTCGGATTTAGACTCCGCCAGCATCCTCGCGGTTTGGTTTACTGTGTTCCTCATAGAGCCAGAGTTGAACCGTCTCCGCGATGAACGCTACTCAAAACTTGGCTCTCTACTGCGCATCTGCTGTTCTAGAGGACTTCCCCGTGGGGGAGTACACTACACCTCTACCCGTACGGATCACACACTCGTAACTTAGGACCCAACTAAATATAGCTTTCCAGGCTCCAGGAGAGAGATCGGCGAACACCACTGGGACTACGTTGACAGCTACGGTTGAACCATGGCGGAAATTGACGTATATCAATATGTGGATGTCAGAGAAGTTTGATGAAGCCACGCAACAAGGTAGGTTAGCTTAAACATTCAAGCTTAGAACAACGAACTAATCATGTTGGCGGGAAAGCGTTTGCGAGTAGCATGAATGTTCCTACATGGGACCTCAGAGTCCCAGATTTCGATCCTAAGACGAGATCCATTGTCACGATGGCTGCAGGGCGCCAATTCATCATAGCACCTAATCACTTGCCATTACCAGAAGGAATCCAAGGAGTCAGAGAATGGGTTTATCATCTTCCTTTACGAACTGCTGAAGTGAGTTTCGAAGAAGATTCAGTCCCTGTCCATCTGATCTTACATTCGAATAGCGAGTAATGAAACTAATCAACGAAGAATCTCAAGACTGGCTCTTGGATGTCAACCAAACGACCAACCAACTTTCTCATTTATATACTACGTGCGCGTGGGGTTTACGATCAATAAATCCCGGACCACAAGTCAGCACACCGAGCAAAATCAAAACACACCTTCTTTTCGTCATTCAAAGCCCTTGGCTGTTGAGCCCTGCAGACTTCAAATTGTTTTGTGAGAGGTCGATGGTAAGTTGGCTGTTGAAGAGAGATGTTCGTAGATTGCTAACCCGATTGTAGTATCGGCATTATGCGAAAAAGAATCCTAAGACGGGCAAAGTGGAAGTCACGCAACTCGATTATGTCGACAAGCTATGGGCAACGGTGAATACATCCGCCCTCTCCTAAATTGATCCAAGTTGACCTGTTTGTAGATCTACGACGACTGCGTGCGAGGTGATACACACTATTTTGTGCTGACCACATACAGTACGACCATCATTTTCCCATACCCACAACCTACTAATCAAGCTTTCTGCATAGATGAGTGGGCGTTTGGCGCATTTAGCCGCGGCTGGACAACAGCATGGATTACGCCTCCCAAACCTTACAACGCAGGCAGCCCATCTGTTCCCGGCCCAACCATCCTTCAATCCATTCTCTTCTGGATGCATTCTGCCCAACAGTTCTCGTACACCGAACGACGACCGGCTAAATCTCACTCTATCTTTGCTCGAGAAGGATTGGACGACGCGGAGGATTCCTCGCGTACGACGTCGCCTTTTGAGTCGGATTTCGAATCGGAGACGGACGATAACACGCTCGATAAGAGTTGGCTGAACGAGATGAGGAATAGTATCCGGGAAATCAAGGATATAAAGGGTGTGTATTCAATGTGTGGATAGAGTAATAGCGTGACTAATGCATTTCTCGAATAGGAGTACAACGATTATCGGCCAATGGATCATGGGTTATTCCCGAGGTTAGTGAAGACTACATTCCTTGGCAAACGTACGAGGCGGAGTTCCGTGAGCGAGCTGGTGCGGATGTTGAGGCAGGGTTTAGGAGCGAAGATGCAAGGTCTCCCTCCAACAAGCTCAATGGGCTAGAGTTGTGGGGGAAGAAGCGAAACGCTCCTGCGCGACGCTACAATCCCATCTCTCGCCCACAGGCTAAGCCCTGGGACTTCTACCGCCCTTGCACCATCTCTGAACTCGGTGCGAGCGGGAACATGGCTGCAGCCTTGGCTATCGCAGCCGCCTCTCGGGCTCCCCCTCCTCGTCTTGGTATGCGCATTCGGACTCCGGCGTCGGGCTTGCATCCTTTGTGATTTACATCCGCATGCTATTCGACCTTCCTTTTCTTCCCATTTGCTATGCTTGAGCGCCTTCCTTGGTCCAGCCACCGTTTGTTTGTTCAGAGACTGATTTGTCTCCCATTTTCAGATATGGGAAGACATGGAGCCTCCTCGTCTACCGCCGAAACGGGCCCTACCTATGGACCCGATTTATGATTATGACGACCTAGAAACGCCAATTGACGACCAACACGACTGGTTGTACAAACGACAAAGGCCAATTAATGACGAGCATGTCACCAGAAGAAAACCACAAACCCGGCGAGCGGATCACCACCAGTCGTCCCGTCCTAGAGCTAGGCCTGCTGCAGTCGCTACGTCGAACTCCAGCCTGTTCGCGGCCGGCTCCAAGTCTGCATCGTCGGCTTCAACACGCATTTTGCCCGGGGGATTGCCATCTCATACGTCTACAGGGGATTCAGATGCTTCGTGGTCACCATGGTCGTCTGAAACCTCGCCAGTCAAAATATTCTGGACTCGCGCATTTATGTCTGTTCGGTCCACTTTGGCGGATGCGTTCCGAAAACTAGTGCGATCGCGCTCGCAAAGGGCGCTACCTGCGCCAACTGTCTTGTTCGATGCGTCGTCGCGTGGTCGAGTGTCTCCCATCGAACCAACCATCCAGTCACCCCCGAATCAACCCCCTGCGAATCAACCACCTCCGCAGCAATCGCCCGTACAACAGCTACCTGCACATGCATTTGCAGCACCAAGTGTGGATGAAGACGACTTGGAAGAGGTCGAGCTCGATCAGGAGAACGTGTATGCGGCTGGCCCTAGAGCTAGAGACATGCCACAAACCACTATAGCCCTTGGAGGACACACCATCCAATTATCGCCGCCGGCTCCACGTCTACTGAGTGGTATACATCTCGACATACCTGGCGACAACGCGTGGCCACCCAGGCGACCCCTGCGTTCTATAACCGGACATGCGCCAACGGAGAGCGACTCGACGGAAATCGATCCGGACGCACAACGCCGGCCTGAGTTTGGATTTCGTGATTTAGCCCCTTCGCCACATGCCAATAGTCTTTACAACTTCTAGTTTTGCTTGGGCTTTCACGCGGCACTTATCTTTATGTTCTCATGTAACGCATATAATATGTACTATGTATTATGGACACGACTCTACTTAATATACATGTATTTTTTAGATTATGAAATCTCATCTATGTTCTCCGGTAGTGCTGGGGGTGAAGCTGTCCCATCAAAACCTAGCATACTCTCGCGTAGCCAACGTTAGGCTGTTCGCAAGTCTGGAGGGGCTCCTAACTTGAAACGTGCTCGAATCTCGGGGTCTTCAAGATATGAAACAATATCTTGAGCCTTCATTCCCTTTCCCTTGTTTTGTAAGTGTAGCCTAGGCCCGGATGCTAGGTCTTCGTCGTCGACCAGAGAGGTATTCTGAACCCCATAGAGATTCTCGGGTAAGTTCTCCGAGTTGATAAAAGTTCGAATGTGTTGTCGAAGCTCCCGAGCATAAGACACAGAAAACCCGACACTTATCGCGGCAACCTCGGATGCGTAGGTTAACATCCAGTCAAGTTTAAACGTACAGTACAGACGTAAACATATGGCCATTGTGTCGATGCGTCGATAAGAGAAGTGGTCAATTTGGGGTTTCCGAGAAAGCCCACAGGATCTAACAGGTCGCAGAACGAACTCCAGTGTTTTCAAGGATTCGCTTGCTGTATTAGTGTGTTTGGGAAAACTATAAACGCGACTAAAGTTAGGTTGTTGACCTCGATTATCCAAGGCAAGCTTGCCTTCAATAATCCTCCCACCGTTCGAACATTCGTGTTAGTGGCGTCAAGGTCAATATTTCCGCCTTCTGTGTAAAACAACAAGGCATGTTAGCTAGAATCGCTTATATGATTATTACCGGACGTGCCTGCGGCGCGATCTGGTGCGTGTATAGGGCGCGCCACGTTTGGTGTGGGATAGGGACCGCTTAGTGACGTATCGTCGATTAACGAGGGAGTTATTGCATCGCTCGAGGAGGGCGGTCTTATCTTTGGTGCTGGGAAACTCGTAGTTCTCCCGACTGCTACCGTATCGTCAGGTGTGTGCTCTCGCGCACCCGTTTGGTATATACCCCCAAGTCGCGTCCTGCTCCGGGGAGACCACCTTCCGACTCTATGACTGAACCGTTTGGATTCGTCGTCGAGTCCTCGTCTGCTTGTTAGTCGAACGATTTTCCCAACGAACTTGAAGTACCAAGCTCTTTTGCTCTTATCCGTGAACAACGGTTAAAATATTGCGAGTATATAGCCGCACCACTTACCTTCACCTCTCTTGCCTTTGAAAGGTTTTTGAGCAACGTCAGTTTTCACATTGAAGGTCTGGCCATGTCGGCTAGTTGTTGTAGTTGAGATGATTGAAGTCAACCTGGGAGCAGTCGGATCTGTCAAACAACCACAAACGATATCCTAGAATGGAAGTTTATTTGTCCCCTGAAAAACAGCAGTGACATGTCGCATTGGGTATGGGAAACAACGAGAAGATATAAATAACTACGTAGACAAGTATTTTTGTGTTTTAATTAAGGAAAGCGAGCAGAACAGAGAGCCTATGTAGATGTAGGAATTTGGACACGTCGATTAGTAGAGCTAACCAAATTGAACCATAAGGAGATATCTAGTACGGATCTGAGCGACATCGTACACAATATACTATAAAAAGGCATGTTATACCATGTTCGACTCTATGGTAGGGCGAAGAGTTGTGCTCACCTCGTTCCAGTTGTCCTCCACTTTGACGCTAGGTCTCGGGAATGTTGAACTCATATCCTTAGCTTTCGCAGCTGGCATCATGACACCAGCCATATCTGAGCGACCTAGTGCTTCGCCTGCATCTTTCCAATCAAGGTGCTGCAGCTTTCCTAGCGCTTTCGTCGCACTGTCAGGTTTGTCGTACGTCAAGGGCCGTTTCATATGCTGATCTTGAGCGTGTTACTCACACTTTGCCCTGCTCCTTGCTGGTCTTGTCAGCATGAAAATTGAAGGCGTACTCCTCGTGGAAAGGTTTTGCTACCGCTTCGCAAAGGAGTAACAATCCCATCCCGTTACTCTGGCTGAAACACAGTGAGTTGTGATAAATAGTTGAAAAAGCGCATTGCTCACTGGCAATGAGTATAGTTGGCACTAATGGCAAGCATCTAATCCAACTGTTAGTCACGAGTTATAAGCGCGCTAATAGAAACGCATACATCACCGAGATACACCCCCTTTCCGAACTCGTAACCAGTGGCAGGGGCTAAACAGTTCGTCAGTAAGTCTTCGGTAAATAAGTAAATATTACAAACCTTCAGGAGGTGCAATGCGCAGTCCTTGCTTGAGAATCCCGGCAAAGTTGGTTGAACGAGAACCATGCCACAAAAGTAGGCGCTGTCCTTCGTCAACTTTGTCCCAGCCTCCGCTGACCCAACGCTCTTGCTCGCCCTTGCGCTCAACCCGGAACAAGGCATGTATGTGCGCGTTTGTTTGCCCGTTCTTCGCGGCAAAGCACCACTAAGTGTCTCGTCAGCACAGGTTCGAGAGCTGATTCAGTCATTCAGACTCACTCCAATACCGTTGTAGGTATCTTGGCTGTACTTGAGAACATTCTTGAATTCTTTGGACTTGGAGTCCACAACGTCGATTGACGCGAGGTCCAAGCTAGCTAATTGAGCGTCCAGCTCATGGATGTTCGATACGGCCTTCTTCTTTGGAGCCATAAGAGAGGCGGTAAGCGACATATCTCCCAGCGAGTCAACAAGTTCCAATTCCTAGATGGGGAATATCATGAATAACCTGCTGAAAACCGATACTAAAAGCGCACTTGCCCTCTTAAGAGTATCGTTGTTGTCTATTATAATAGGTTTCTGGCGACCAAAATCATGCGGGATTACACTGTACAGTTGTTAAGTATCTGTTACAAGTATGCATACGTTGTACACTTACGAATAGTAGCGACCGCTGAGTTCAGCACAAGCTTTGGTAAAACCACCATGCTCTTTCGATAGGTCCCCGTTTGGGTTATCAATGACCTATGTCTCAATCAGCATAGTTCTACCAACCATAAGTGAACCTGTTTACTTCTGAGAGCTGCTTGAGCGCTCCAAACCCACTCAGGATCGTACCTCTTGACATTTTCCCGAGTGGGAGCTTGTTGGCGTCGTATTTCATCGCCAGGAGGTGCGCGTTCATAATACTAAAGGCAGTTTCAGTAAGAAAATTAAAATACTCAAGCTGGGCTGCTCACTCTTTCGAAAAGATTAACCGACAAGCATCCTGAAGTAGTGCAGGCAGGGTGCATTCTGGTGGAGGGCCTGCAGGAACGTCGCCTTCTTCATCGACTTCTTCCTTTTTGGTTACTTCCCCGTCTTGGTTTTCGTCGTCTGAGCCGATTTCAGCCTCAAAGTCCCGCTCTGCAAGCGAATTGTGAGTTCAATCGTAACTGCGAATGAACGCAACCAACCCAGCCAAGTGTATTTCCCTGGTCAAATCAAGTTTAGTACATCCACACTCGCTCATAACGCAAGGCAACTCACCTTTCTTTGCTACCATAGTTTTGCGACCCTCCCATGCTGCGGCGGTCTTGCTCTTGAACTGCTTTTTAAACTCTTGGATAGCCTGTTTCGCAGGAAACGGACCTGAATAACAGCCAATTTAGTCTGTATGGGGAGCGAGGAACAAACCACTCACCCTTTTGTTGCGAAGCGCCCTGCTCGCCTACACGACCCCACCTCGTGAACAACACGGGGTTTGCTGGATCGTTCTGAGGGTGGAGGAGTTGCAAAACATAGAACTTATTGTTATTGTTGGATCCATCGAGGTTGGTTTGGTTCAATAGTGCAGCATAGGTTTCACCGTCCGACGGGTCGCAAAAGACCATGTGCGAACCTGACAGAGCCAGAATAAATAAGGTAATTACAGTAAGGGAGTACTACATACCGACGAGACCTGAAAATGGATCCACGGGCGTGGCTCCTGCGCGACGACGCGTAGTTGGCTTGGCCTCCACTGCAGCTTTAGGTGCCTCTGACGCTTCCTCCTTAGTAGTTTCTTCTTCTTTTTTGGGCTCTTCCTCCTTCGCGGGCTCCTCCTCCTCCACGATCTTGCTTACCGCCTTCTTCTTCCCATTTTTCGCGGTCGCGCGAGGCTTTTTCGAAGGCCCAGGTTTTTCAACATCAGACACAACAGGGCTGTGTTCGCGTTTCGTAGCCGTCGACGACTCGGCTTCCTGCGCGGACTTAGTGTTGCGAGACGAACGACGAGGTGGCATGATCAGGTGCGAATGTGGTGGGAGAGCGTCAAGGGGGATAGGTGTAGTGGCAGACACTCGACAGGGCCTAATTTATGTGCAACCTGATCCGGTGGCAGGTTGATGAGTCGCCACGGCCAGCATCACCGATCAACAGCAACCAATACAATTTAAGCATGTTGAACGTGGTTTGCATGATGTCTGGAGAGGCACGCATACAGGCACCGTAAAAGTCTTTCCATAAACACCTTAAATATATATTATGATAATCGACAAAAGTAACGACGCGAATTAGGGTACTCGTAATCGTGCAAACATTATATCCCGAAAAGAACAAAATACAGAGTGGTTGCAGACGTTGGAATAGCGTTCGTGGAGTTTCATCGGTGGGTATCACAGTTGCTCATTCTAGCCCCGAACAGAAGAAATGAAGAAATGATATGTATCCTTGCAAACAGATTTCATTTTCTGCACACACCAAACATCAATAACTTTGAAAACCCCATAGCTCAAAAATGGACTTACTCGAATTATGATGTAAAGAGTTCCGTAGCCGTCCGCCGTCTGGGTTTCCGCTCAGCCCCACTCGCAGAGCTCCCATCCGCCGAAAAGTCCGTCGATGGTCGACTCCTCGTAATAGTCGACTGCAACCTTCGCGTCCCGCTCTCAGAATCCGCCTCCAACGCACTGTCCGACTCTGGCTCTAGCGGATCCGCACTCGAAATCGTCCGCTTTCGCGCCTGAGCCTGCAACCCCGACATCGCAGACATCGTAGCAGCACCTCCAGACCTCGACACCGAGTACGACATCGAGCGCTGTGGCCGCTCGGGCGATTCATTTCCGACAGCGATCGCAGTGCTCAGCTGCGTCGGAGCGGGCGCAGGAGCAGTCGTCATAAATGGTGCCGTGCCTCGAATCGTACCGGCTGCTATGCGGGGGCGGCGCGATATGGTAGGAGTAGGTTTAGCGGATGTCTTGCGAACGATGGACTCCGAAGGGACAGTTTCCAGTCTTGGGGGGATAGAAAGCATGCGCTCACGGTGGTGATGTTCTCCATTCGGGCCCAAAAGTCGATTCGCAGGCGACGGGCTCGTATATCCATCGGTTCCAAATGACGCGTCGGGATCGCCCGTTGGGACGGGGGATTGCCGGGTGGGGAAGAAACGACGGGAAGCCCCAGTGCTAACAAGTCGCTGGCCATTATCAATCGGACTGGCCCGGTCACGCTCACGCAACAGGCTCATTGACGTCTGGGGCCGAAGCGGTTCGTATTCGCGACTCGTCATTCTCCGGAGCGTTTCGCCTTATACCGGTGGGATCAGATAATGCAACGCCACGCCTATCAGGTATATAAGACTCACCATCGAGGCTACGCCTAACCTCAGAGCCCCTCCTCTCTTCCACAATTCGAGTGACCTCGGGGAGCCTGTTCCCCTCGCTGGTTCGCGCCCTCGACCCTTCCGCGCTCATCCTCCCACTCCTAAGCTCGGAAGAGCTCAACCTCCCGTTACTCCTAACTTCGTCAGCATCTCCTCCGCGTTCTTTGAGCACACGACCCATGCCCAGGAGTAAATTCGTCATCGACCGCACAAGCTCATCAGACACCTTGAGCGAATCCCTAAACTCTGCACCCGCCACCTTCCAAATCTCCATCTCAGAACCACTCCTATCCTCCACTTCTGCTTCAATCTGCTCAGTCAACGCTCTCGCAGCAGCATGTCGCAGAATCGTATTGAGGCTCTGCGATGCCTGAACGACCACATCCGCGTTCTGCAGCAGCTCGGTGACGGACCCTCCATTGCCTCCGGCAGAATTGCCTTCCATGCGAGCAAGGTTCGACTCGAACATTGCAAAAGACTCGAGCATTAGTCTGACGTGCTCGGTCGACGCAGTAGAAGTAAGGCTAGCGGGCGTAACGGGGGTTGCGCCTCGATCGCGCACGGTGCCGGATCCAGACGGGACGGCCAAGCCCGCACCCATCGAACGATACGGACGAAGAGCGGGTGGCGCAGTACGAGGTCCATCATCGATATACGTTCCAGAAGCCGTTCCGGGGCGAGAGGTCATGATATGTTGAAGATTGCGAGAAGGAGCACGGTTGTGCGCTGGAGGAGTCCTTGGATCTTCCTTCTCGCTCTCGTCTTCTTCTTCCCCGATACTCATGTCCCCGACGCCAACTCGCGCAATACCTTCACGCAACTGCTCGACCTCCCGATCAACCGCATTCCTACTATCCGTCACGCGGCTACTAGGCTCCTCAGCGTCCCGGCGTTTAGTAAGCCCAGCAGCTTTGAAGCTTTCGCCAACCACGCTACGACCGCCAGGCGTCAATGGGCTTTCGATGCTGCCACCGCGGCGCTCATAGCGCGGACGGGTTCCCGGCTCGGTCATGTCAGCAGAGGTGTCTTCGCTTGCCCATCGGGAATGAGACTGTATCCTGCGAGGTTCGCGAACGGTCGCCGACCTCATTCCTCCCGCTGTGGCTGGCCGAGCATAGCTGCTCTCCCGGCGCAATAGCTCTGGAGAATTCGATTGGCGAGGAGAGGAAAACGTTCGCTAACAGAAAGTGAAAAGAATGTTAACAGTGGTAAAATACAAAGGCGCACTACACACCTTGCTGTCCAGGCTCATCCTCTTGTTATCGATGCTCGCCCGCTTGCTCTCCGTACCAGTGCGGAATTCGGACGGTAACGCTCCTCGAGGCCGAACGGGGCTCTTCCTCGCAGCTGCAACAGTCCGTTCAATCACCATCTCGCTGCTATTCCGTTGGCGCCCAAGTGTCCCAGCAGCTGCACGGGTTCTAAGCGGCTCCCGGTCCTTAGAGGGCGAGGCTTTAGGCTCCGAAATCGAAACACGCCGTTCACGTCGGGTAGCGGGCGTTGGAGGTACAGGATCGGTAACATGGCGCCTTCCAGAATCAGCAGGGGGCGTGGTACTTCGATCATCTTCAGACGAGTATACACCTTGTTGAGCATTGTTTCCTCCGCGTGCACCAAATTCGCTGAGGTCGATTTCGTTTCGGCTACGAGAAAAGGAAACGCGAACACTGCCCTCCCTCCTGAGAGCACTGCTGGCCCCCTCTCCACTGACGGTAAATATAGGAGCAGGCGCCCGTTGAGATTCGTATAGCCGCTCTCGGTCCCTAGACGCGTTTGGCTGTTCGTAGTCGTTCGTGAATTCGATTGCTCGCATGCGAGGGGTATCCCTTGCGCTAGTTTGACGTGCTAAAGTCGATGTTCGTGGTTGGGCTTCGTTACTGCCTTTCCCAGAACTGCCTCCAGTGGAATCCGAGGGAGAAAACCTCGCTGCTGGGGATGGAGTTTCTGGCTCTAGATCCCGCGGGTGTCGGATATTGGGAGACGTAAGTGATGCATGAGACCCGCGAGGAGATGAACCAGTAGCTGAGTTATTCGACTTGGGAGGGAAGAGGGTGTTGGTGGATATGGGCGGCATGGGGGATACGGCACGAGATCTGAGTGTACTAGCGGTTAAAGGGATACGGTCCGTCGGGGCTGGAGAGTTGAGGCGGGAAGAGGCAGCGGATGAGATGGAGGAGAGTTTATCCAGGACCTAATATAAATGAGTTTTTAGTGCCATCAGCGTCCAAGTTGAACCAACTCTAAAATGCGAAGAGGTACTCACCTTGCGATTCCGATCGGCAAGACTCTTCACACGATCCCTTCCTCCAGAACTGGTAGTCGAACGTGCGCCAGCGCTCGTCGAACGGCCCAAGATCAAACTGCCGCCCGACGACGTGGACGCTGCAGGTCCCGATAACCTCGCTGTATGATCCTCGTCGTCCATCGGTTCCTCATCGTCCTCCTCGCTCCGCAGCCGTTCCCTTTCTCGCTCACGTTCGTGCTCCCGTCTGTCACCCGTCAACATACTCTTGACAGTTGCAAATGCGATGCTCGTCTTGCGGACACGTTTCGGGACGCTCTCCTTGCCCGTACTGGCAGTAGAGTTGGTTGCAGGAGGGCTAGGTAACCCACTCCCGCCGTTGTTAGGGGAATGCTGGAGACCAGACTGGGTTTGAATCTGGGATAACGAACCCAGCGCCCCGTGCCGCGAAGGGTCACCTAGAAAGATAGCCGAAAGAGGACGTTTGTTGTTGGGGTATGAACCCATTGATATCGACAGTTATATGGGGGTAGCGGAAGGTATATTAACACCCCCTCAGAGCGTAGTCGTTCGAATGCGACCACTCCAGGGGTGCTGATGAGATGGGTTCGCTAATAAGAGATTTCAGCCGAGAATGGGATTGAGCGCTGGGCGGATAACTTTGAGGTAAGGATAACAGTCAGAGTAAGCAAAGTTGTAAACAGGAGGCGAAGAAACGAGCGTTGACGACACAGAATGAGCTCAACACCTCGTGGCAACTGAGGACACACTCAGGGGCTCCGACTTGTCCACACATCGGAATAACCCGGATATACCCTATGTTTGAATCCGGCGGCTAATCAAACGGAACCGAGCGAGAGACAAAAGTAAATCACAAAAACGCCCATGTTCAATCAGGGAGAGAATACGATTGTATAGTGTACCTGGCTACGTACAAACCAATCGTTTGAAAACTTGTACAGTAAAACGAAACTAAAGAAAACGAAATCACGTGTATGTACACCAATCACGACCCAAGACTCACGCAGACCCAGCTGTGCTCGGAAAGAAATTCAATCATAGGTACACGAACTCAACGAAAATAAAGATCCATTTACCCCCTACTAAATTTAACTAAACCGGAAGGCTCTTCCTCCCCGCAGGTCCCTTACCGACCGACCCGCCGACGGTCCCAGCTGCCGACTTCAACTTGGCCGCAGCCCTCAACAGTGCGCTCTTGTTGGTTCGAGGAACGATATCAGGCTTCTTAGGGCTCGCGGGAGCTTTTGTAGGCGGAGGAGCATTCCCGGACCTCGGTGTCATCGCTCCGTTCGAGATCGGCGTAAGCGCACCGCTAGCCGCGCCGCTCGGTGGGGCGAGGCTCGACCTGGACGCATTCGACGGAGCCTTGGTAACCGACCGCGTAGCGGCACCCGACGCTTTGCTAATACTCCCAGAGCCGGCAGGACCACTAATGGATGTCCTCGAGCTACGAGTGCTCAAACTCCGTGTCGGAGCAGGAGCAGGCGAACCTTCTGGCGCACCCTTGAACGCAGACGGAGGGCCGCCAGAACCGCCTCCCATCATCTTCTGAGCGCGAAGCATTGAACTGCGATTCACTCGAGGAGAAACGGTAGGCGGGGCGGTGCTCGCAACGGAAATGCTCTCGCGGCGCTTATGCCCGGGTACGCCTTCGAACGTAGCTCGCTTTTTCTCCTCCGCTTCCTCTGGCGAAAGAGGTACCTTCTTCTTGCTTTCTAGGCCGTCGCTCGTGCTAGGTCGTCTCACAGACTTGGGACTCGAACCTTCAGCTAGTTTCTGTGCTCGAAGCATCGCACTCCTGTTGGGACGAGGTGCAATAACAGGAGGTGCCGTACTCGCAACTGCGATACTCTCGCGACGTTTGTGACCTGGGACGCCCTCAAATGTACGCTCCCTCTCCTCTTGGCTCATTCGAGGACGCGGTGCAGGGGGTGCAACATTACCAGCGCGAAGCGAAGCAGCACGAGTGGTACGAGGTGTCATTGAAGGCGTACTCGTCGTAGCCGGAACAGGACGGGCCTTGAAGCCGGCCTTCACCGCCGCAAGGGAGGCACGCGAGCCGGAACCCGAAAGGCCTTTGGTTCCAGTGCTGCCCGTAACGTCGCTCCTAAGGGAACTAGTATGACTCGCCGCCTTGCGCACTTTACGAGCAGGAGAGCTATTGGCACTAGGAAGGTCCGAAAACTCCATCATCGGACTCCCAGGGAAAAGATCGCTAACCAGGCGCTCGGCACCCGCTTCATCACGAGTGATCCAGACCCCATTCTCCCATCGGTTTGAGCCATAAAGCGCCCGCAGCGAGTCAGGGTCCGATTTACGGGCTGCAAGCGGATCGGCGGGGCCGGCGAGGGCAACGAGAGCAGAGGCGGACCGAGCACGAGAGAGAACGTAGACCCAGACAGGATCGCCAGAGAGGGACGGAGCGTCCGCGGCAAACAACTCAACAACACCAGGTGAGTCTAAATGGAAACCCATTTTGCGCTCCTGTTGAATTCGAAAAGAAGCACGATCAAACTACGCGTATATGTTGTTTACCGCGTTGGTGCAAGACATACCTTGACGATCTCAAAGCCAGCTTCGACGATTCGCTTTTCAATTTTGAGCCTGTGTCGTATGGTGATCAGCTAGGCTGGTGTTTAAAAGAATGAGCAGAGTGACTTACCTTTGCTTAACCGCGTGAGGTTTGATGATCAATACCGCCAATGACGGGCGGGGAGCTTCAACGGAGGGAAAGGCCTCTTGGGAGCGAGACACAATGGGTGTTTGAGGTTTGGAATGGGGTCGGGAATCTGGCTCAACGCTCAGACGAAGGCCATCTCGGTCAAATGCGACCGGGCTAAGCCCACCTTCTTGTTCAGACGATTGAGACATGGCGTTTCAGTTGTAGTCGGTCTAGTTAATCTAGCGTGAGGGATGCGAAAGGGAGTAAATCTCGAGATGACGAGAGGCCGTGGGTTGGTATTGAAAACGAGTGATGTGTGATAGCAGCGAGAGCAGACGAAACCTAGCTCTTAAGAGCAATTTTGATACAATGGAACGAAACGAAATGATTTGAGAGAGTGCAAGGCCGTCGAGGGGGCTGGTGGTTGTCAAGAGTAGAAGGTTGGAAGTAAAGTGGTCAGCGATGAAGCGGCTGTTGAAGTGCGGTGATCCCACCAGCAACCCCAAACAAAGGCAACAGCCGCTTCGGGCGCTTAACCCCGCACCGCCACTTCTCCATGCCACGAGACGCCACCGATCCGCTTCTGTCTATCACCTATTCATGGAGCTATACACTTTCATCCCGCGATTTTGTAGGTTTAATGTGGACCACTCCGTCCCGTGTCGACTAGATGAGATTTGGCTAATACGTTTGATTGGTGGCACATGGTACGTAACTCTCGATTTGTATTACTTTATACCGGCTGAAATAAACCTTCCTTCATACCCCTCGGGCTTCCCATCCATCCATTATCGACAACTTTCGTTGCGACCGAGTATAAATCAGTGGTGGACTTGGTACTTTGGTACCTGCAGGGTCGTACAGTCCTGTGATGGAGTCAAGAACCCTATCGAGAACCAATTCCTCTGCCCGGTACAACTTTACGTTGGGCCGGCGCATATAGTAGAGTTAATACCAAGCAATGAATGGCATACTTTGCATGCCAGTCTTTGAATCAGATCGCTTCATAATTTTTTGCCACCCATGCCACCGCCACCTTGACGTCCCACCGGCCTTTGAGCATCGGGCTTGCACACACGAAAGCAGCTGAATTAGAGACTCTACCGATAACAAGGACAGAGCGAACAGAGGCGATAGTACAGCAAATCCATACAAGATATAAAAAAAAGCTATTGGCGACCTTTAGTGGCTGAGCCACTGTCGTAGTGGTGGTATAAGAAGACGTCGTCAAAGGAGAATTCGCCTAGGCCGTCAGACGTTGGCCGTCGATCTTGGGGAGGCAGATCAGGTCTATACCTGGTCGAAGCGACACAGTACCGCTGGCGGCAGTCATTTTTTAGCATTAGCCCAGCATTCTTCGTCCCCGAGCGGCCTCGATACCATGTACACATTGACTCTTGTACTGTACTGGGGGGATGCTGAGGCTGAAACTCTACCTCGATCAGAATGAATATTGTTAAAGGAGTAAAGGTCCCGCACCAATCAGGAATTATCCCGCTTCGGGGACTAAGGTCAAAGCAACACTGGAGATGGAGCAATTTGAGCTTGCACAGCGCAACTCTAGCCACACAAAAGAAGTTCAATCGAACAAAGTGGCTACCTCGCATACTAAGTGGCATACCTTAGTAAATGCTTAAAGCGAGACCTGAAGGGGGGCTTTGTGGCCTTTATAAAGGATGCGAGGTGGAAGAAGAGAGCAAAGGACGTTGTTGAGAGCGTCCAGCCAACTCTGTCCCAAAAAGGATATGTTTCGGGAATTGCAAATGGCCCGCCGGATGGATGGGCGACTCGGATTCAGCACAGCGTTTCACGCCAGTGCGGCGTAAGAGTGACTCTGAGTACATGGGTTTAAATAGTGAGCGTAAGGCTTTGTATATGAGCTTTTCAAGCGCGCATTGACTGTCCAGTTGGTCCTGGTCTATTTAAGCTTCAGTTTTTTTGTGGGTTTGGCAGGGGATGGGTGGAGCGTTGGTGTCGGATATCACAGCAGGCAGTGACGCACTTTACCAATCGAGGCAGTAATTTACTATTTCCCTTATATATGCGAATAAATAGCCACATATAATCTACCATCGTTTCCGTGAAACGAGACAAATCAGGATCATAGTTGCATTAGATACGTTAGAGGTGAAAGCATCAGGCAAGTGCAAATTCTTATGAGAAATTTATGTTAAACCACAGCATTGTCGAGGAAAGGGAAAAGGACACGTTGCGAACGAATAGAAAACGAAACAAAAATAGGGGCAATGTGCTATGCATATCACCGTGTGCTACTGTTGCTTGGCTCCGCTCCTGCACCGTAACCGATATGCTCGTCGCCCGTGAACTCGACATCGTTTTCTGTCGGTTTGGGCTTAACTTTCGCAGGGTCGGCTACCTTTGTATACCCTAGCAGCGAGGTTCGAGCCGGCTGCCCGCGAATGTACGGCTGGGGGCGAGCATTATTATTCACATTCGTGCCGTTCTTATTCGTACCGTTCTTGTTAGTGTTGTTCTGGTTCATGGTTGGGAGACTACAAGGGGGGGACAGTTAGTTTGATATAGGCAATGGCTCTGAACGAGGCCTAACTTGTAAATGGGTTGGGAGTAAAAGTAGATGAGCTTGAGCGATGTTGCGTAGCCGACAACGAATAGAGCACATCATTTATACCAGTGCGGCTGGCATGCAGCCACTACACGATTGCGGACTTCAACGCTCGGGGTGTGACTAGGTGTATGCGTTTGCTGATTGAAGCTCCGGTTTAGATAGGTGGGCCGACTTCAGCAAGCGGTTCAGACGTAAAAGCGTCTGATTTGGGCAAGGGCAGCTTCAGCATGCTTAGGCTGGAAGTTCGATGTGGCCACCCGAAACTCAAGGCGCGGCCAAAGCCGACCCGGCTCCGCCTTAACAGCGCCTTTGCTGTGATCAAAAGGTGAAGTTCGATAGGAATGTTATTAGTTCTCTGGAAGGCGCTGGGCCGGGCCGAATAACAGTTGAAGTGTGATTCAGCGCATACACTTACTGTAGCTACACTCAGCCTGGGATACTGGTCACACTGGCTGGCAGATGTTAAAAAGAACATGGGATTCGTAGGTATACACATGATGGGTTAAAACTAGATGCGGCATGAGTTCTGCGCGACAGCGATAGGGTATGTAATCGGGGCATAAATATCCAAGAAAAGCAGATATGGTCGAAAAACCAAACGAGGAGAGCGAGAAAGCAAAGCATAACTAACGTAACCCTAGTCGACATATTCGATCTCTCCATCAATCTTTGCACGCGGGATATATGCACTATGCGCCCGCCTATACTCTACGGATGAATGGAGTTTGATAGGGCCTAATGTTTTGCGGGCGTGACGCGGACCGAAGAGGTTCCACCTGTAAACAATATTTGGTCAATCGGTGGCACCGGCGGCAGACTAAGATAGGCAACTAACTTGAACCGGCGGTGCCATTTTCCCTCTTCGTCTTGATAGGAATGTACGAGCGGGAAAAACTCTAACGGCCACCACATCGGGTTGCGGAGTGCATCGTGCATCTCAGCTAGTGCATCCTGCTCTTCGCGTTCTTTTGCCTCTTTGACTACTGCGGCGTCCGCGGCGGAGCTAGATAATGGTTTGCGGTCAATGTAAGAAACCACTGCGGGGATTACGTGAGGACTTACGCATAATAGGCGGTTAGGTTGGCCTTGCCAAAGGTGCTAGACGGCAAGGGAATATTCAGTTCTTTCAACGCGGCGTTGTTGAATTGAATGCCACATTGAGCCAAGATGATTTGACGGACCATCCTGAGGAAATGTGAATTAGAATGTGGCGAATACAAAGCGAATAAACACCTACCAACGGAGTGAAATGTTGGATAACGAGTGCTTTGCGGTATTGAGATCCGAGCCACCTCCTACATCTGAACCAAAGGCTTAGCGCTACAGCACCGGCGGTCTGACACGGACATGGGGACTTACCACTGTGGCAACCAGCAAACCATACCTCAAGCACATCCGTTTCCCGCTCCTTCTCCCCGTCGTCGGAATGTTGCTCCACCCAAGCCTCTTCGAACTCAGCGGCCCCGCTCATTTGAGTAGAGGCTTTCTTCGGAGCGTTCGACTTCAGCCAACTCATAACACCTCCAGATTTCTTCTCGGTCTGGATCGTCTCGCCCGCAGTCCCAATGCTCGCCTCAACGCCAAGACCAGACATAAGGCCCGAGGCCAAGCTTACTTCGGACTTTATAGTGTGTAGCTCCGCATTGGGGGCTGCGGAGGCCTGAGGTTCGGGGCCAATGCCGCCCACTCCAGAGTCAGGCCGTGCGCTAGTTACGTGCGTCGCCTCACGGGAGTGCCATGTTAAGTCTTTTGGCCCTCCCCGGTCTTCTTCATGGATGCCTGGAGTGGGTGGCGCAGAGCTGACAAAGTTACGCAAGTCCGTCTGACCCTCGCCCAGCCACAAGGGTGGTTGGTTGCCTTTGGATTCAGCCACGGCGTCATTTTGAGCGGGGGGCGTGGCACCAGTGACCTTAATCTCCGCGTCCGGGATTACGCTTAGTTTGCGTTGGTTGCGGCCGAAACGTAGAGTTGTGGTAGGAGAGGTGCGGGTTTGAATAGGAGATGCAACCCTCCTCGCTATAGGAGATCCATGATCGGGATCGGACCTTGCATCCCTAGGGGTAGGGGAGTGCACATGCCATACGTTTTGCTTAAACTTGGACCTAAAAACTAGCGTTAGTTATCATTAACCCTAATTCAAACATATGTAACTCACCGATGTTCATCGAGTGATACTGCATGGCGGAAATGCTTGACAATAGCATTAGAAGACGTGAATGGCAGGTGTCGAGGCCAGAGCAAGCCGACGCTCGAGACAGTGTCCCTAAATACGCACACGATGTTGAGCACACTAGGCGGTAGCAAGGTAATCCACACTCACCATACACCCAAGAATTCGATTTCAACTGTACGACAAAATGCCTTTTTAAATCCAGCACTGTCTTTGAACCCTGCGAGATCACTTCGCTTGTACATGGAGTACGCAAATGGAATTTGCTCGATCTACTCGGGTAATCAGTAAAGACGCAACCTAGGAAGGTAAAGGGAAACCACGTACATTGTCTGGTGGGAGCAGCCCAACCTTGTTGAGCATCCCCGCCAAAGCACGTGCGGTATACGCGCCACGGGAGAACCCAAAGAGGCCTACCGTACCTGTTAGAACATCCGGGTCGAGCGCATCGGAAACATAAGGACGTACATATCCTGTCTCCTTCGTTGTAGTGTTTCATCAAGAATTCATATCCACCCATCACTGTATGAATTGGTCAGATTCGGCATCCTAGTAACTAGTTTTCGCGAATAACAAACCATGTTTGTCCAGATAGCTGCGGAGATCTGTAAGTTGCCGCAACCAGTCCGAGATGAAACTGGACTTACAGTGCAATTCCTTGGTCCAAAACCTTTGCGATGGCCATGCTGACAGGAAGGAATATACCAGGAGGAGCATACGTGCCAACACCCGGTTGACTGACAGATACGCGACAGTTAGGTGATGTGGAACGTTGAAAGGAACAAGAACACTCACTAGTAAACCATCTGCTCTTCACGATTGTCGCGTTTCAGCAAAGAAAACAACTTGACAACATTGGTGTTCTGGGAGAGCGCCAACATGAATCACTAGCCGCACATTTGGAGAAGGCGTACACCTACCGTATCATCGTATATGTTTGTTGTACCATCAAAGCATAAAACTAATGTTCGTGGCTTTGTGGGGTTCCGAATGTCGATTGTTGGGAGTCGGGGCATGGGTAGATCGACAGGTGGCTAGCGAAGAGGATGGTGTCAAACACGAAACACCGGAATTTGAAGGCGTCGGAAGAATGATCAAAGGCTGTGCCGAGGACGAAGGAATACGTCTCTGGAGTGCTGCAGAGCACAATGGCATTGCACCATCAGTGCTGCTTATATATTTCATCCTAGTAGGACAGCAGCACGTTTTGAGCAGTGCGCTCCACGAGCGTCTGTTCAACGATCTTCTCAACTTTGACAGGTGGTGCCGTTAATAATGCTGTAAATTCAATACACGTGATTGTAGTGCAGGCAATGCATATTTGTACGTACGGCGTAGAGCCTCATGAATGCCGAAGGCTCAGTAAAAGTGGAGTAAGAGTGAATGCACGTATATATTATTAGACGAAAACATATGAGACAAGCATTGCGCTACTTGGTTAAGCCACATAGTTGAAAACGTCCCTCTGTCCGTCAGCCTGTTCGGAACGATTAATCAATCAACGGATACTGAATAGTGGCGAAGAGAAGCTTACCCGTTCAATGTACTCCTTCTCGAGTAGTGTGTCAATAGCCTTTTGAAAAATGACGTCAGATATCCGAAATAGATACAACAACTGTACGGAGATCTCACCTTCTTGATGTCGGGGATCCTGGGGGCAAAACGAGTTGAAATCTGGCTAGTCACCTCCTGGATGAGAACCTGGTTTTTCATAGTCTAAAAAGAAAGCAAGAACTTAGTTTCAAAATAGCCCGTCTAGCGGATTCGAAACACACCTTTCGCGCTTTCATGATTCTGGTCGGAGTGAAATTCGATGAGCGGCAATCGACGTTTTCAGGTGACACAAACATACCGCACGATGGTCGCCTGGATGACATACTTCCTATCCTCGTCAACAGTCTTCAGAACGTCCGATGACTCCTGCTTGACCTCTGCCTTGATTGGCTGGTTCAGATTGACTCGGATCTAACGAACACATGAGTTAAAGCGCTAAGCGATAGAGAAAGAGCCGGTACCTTCTTGGACTTGAAGTCTACCGGCGATACGCATCAGCGAAGGTCCGAGAGAAATGAAAGGGCGCTTACTAGGGTTCAGATCATACTGCTCAGTCTCTTCGTTGATGAGGATCTTGGCCTTCACGAGCACAGCCAACACCTGAGTCAACAGCTCCTTTGGAATGCCAGTCGCCGTCACAAGTTCCTCCAAGCTCAGCGTATCGTTCTCGTTATACTGAACCAACACCGCCATTTGGTACGAGCTTGTCATGAGGATGTACTTCTGGTTTAGATAGTTTGTCCTCAGCTCGTTCTTGGAGTAGTTCCACAGCCAGGTTAGCTTGCGACCCGAATGCTTGCTCTGATAGTACCGTTGGAAGCGCTCGTAGGTTGGCAAGATATTTTTGGGAATCGAGAAATTGTGGGCCGGCGCATTGAGTGGCCAGAAGTTTGTGCCAAGTACCATAGCACTGAAGGCAACATCCAAGTCGGCTGCGTCGTGAGAGACCTCCATCCGCTCCTTGAACTGGTCGGTAAGATCCTTGGACAGTTGCATATCTGTGAACATGCGCTGGAGCTTGTTCGTATACTCAAATCCACAGGCCTCCTTAAGCTTCGCAATCATAGACGCCTCGCTCTCGTCGGAAGCAGAGACACCATGAATCAAACGCTTCGACAACTTGGTCGTGTAGAACGTCTGGAACACGTCCTTGTCTTCGATGTATTTGAACAGGGTCATCTACAAAGGGATCAGCGTAAGTCCATGGCGCCAAATTAAATCAACTTACCACTTTGTTCAAGAGATCCTCAAGATCGCCCTCTTCGCTGAGCTTGTTGTTTTTCCTCAGGAGCGCGTCGGCATGTTTTGCCAGCAGCTCAGGCGATTTAGTCGACGAAGTACCAGTCGCAGCGTTGCGGTTCACGAAGTCACGGCAAGCCTACAATTCGAGATTAGAAATAATGGGACAGCTATTGTTTACTTGCGTACCCTATCCAAGCTGGCAACAAAGCCTGCCTCGCCGCGGAAGCTGCGGTTCACAGTCTCCTGATTTTTACGATGAACCTCGAGCAAGGCGTCGACATATGCTTTAGGTTCCTGTCATGGGAGCAGGAGTGTTAAAAACTGCCATAAATCAAACCCCATTGAGACGTACCACTTCGCCACCAGGTGTGCCTGCTGCTTCACCCTGCAGCTTGGCAATCGCAGCGAGCCCAGCCTTTTTAACATGCTCTTCAAACTTCTTCCTCAAGGGGTCGAGTCCCTCAGTGATACGGGCAAGGAGGGAGTACATGCGTTGAAGATCTTCAGAATGTTCAGAGTAAGCCCTTAAACCAAATGAATGCGCACATACCTTCATCCTTGTCATAATCCAAGAGGTTTTGGAAGTCATCTTGCATTTTGCCAGAGTGCTCCCGGATGAGAACGTCCTCGCATTTGCTCACGAGCTGCGGTTAAAGAATTAACAAACCACCCATTCGTGAAAAATCGAAGCTACGCACAGTCTTGCGCGTCGAGAAGTGAAGATAGCGCTCCACACGATCCTCCTCTTCGCGCAATCGCTCCTCCGCCTTCTTGAGGTACTCTGGTACGCTGTGCTCTTGCAAGAACGTCGCGCTCTCGTGAGAGTAGTATTTCTCCGTCGCCTCTATGAATGGCTTCTCGAACTCCTTCTGGTACACGTCAAGCTGTGCCTTGTTCTGGTCGTTGTCGTCCAGACCAAGAGATACGAATGAATCAATGACTTTCTTGACGAGACCCGTATCAATGCTCTCTCCGTTCCGCTGCTTCTCGATCATCTTGAGTAACGCGACTACAAGCTTGTGATCTTTGCTTTGGATGGGGTAAAACAGCTTGTCACGCCACTGCACTAGCGCAAGCTGGATAGCCGAATAATTAAAATCGCACGCCATAAAAAAAGAGCATAAATATACTGACAATATAGACCTGATAAACGTTTTTCCTGCCCTCATCCTTCTCGCGCTTAACCCAGTGGCGATTGAGGTACGCAAACAAGCGGTTGATGTAATTGGCGCCCGTCGTAAAACGATCCCATTCGCCGGCGTAGAATGTCAGCAGGTCCTGGTCCACAATAGAATCAGACTTCTCCCGTTGCTCCTCCAGATGTGTCGTGAAATAGCGCGTGAGGTTATTGTACAGGTCCGAGCCCATCAGGTTAGCGCCCGCTGCAGTGGTCTGTCAGTATCTCCCAAATACCAGAACGCTTAAAGACGGTTCCAAACAACTCACTCCGACTGCCAAGAGCACTGTTCTCGAATGATCCATGAAGACGCGACGAAGTGCAATAATTGTAAACCGCCGTGTAGAGATTCATGTACTTGGAGTACGTTACGCCGGTATGAAGTCTAAACGCGGCAAAAGATAGGTAAGCGCATCAGATTATTATCTTATATGTATGCACATACCGAATCATAATGTGCTCGACTCCTTCTTCGAGAAAGGGCCAGGTCGTGGCTAGGTCAGCCGAAGCTGGTGGCATCGCGGGCGCCCCTGTAGCCGGCATTGTGTGCAATACGCGAATTCTTCAAGTTCGGATATAGGCTTCCCAACGTGTGGTCCTTCCAACTCAGGTTCTGGACAAAACCTGCGGTGGTGGTGGTGGTTAGCACTGGGTCGTGTGTTAGGCTCGAGGTCTAAGGGTAGAAAGTCACGTGGTCTTTCTCCCACCCAATGAGTCTTTTATTTGACTACTAATTAAACATTGCACGGCTATCTAAAAAGACTACAGAGGTTTTGTGCCTGTGTGAATGCTAGCAATGCCACCCCATAGGTCTCTCCACGCTCCACCGTCGCCCTCGTGTAAATCTCCGGTTTTGAAGCCGGCGAGAGATATCATCTTTGCGAACTCGGGTTGTGGCGGGAACCGCCGGATGGACTCGACCAAGTATTGGTATGACTCTCGATCAGACGCGAGTATACTTCCCAGCATTGGAATGACAGAGAACGAATATGCTTCATATATCCTAGTAAAATGCGCGTTAGCGACACGCACGGTACGATAAACGAGAAGCCACTCACTGAGAAAGGAGCGGATGTTCCACCTTGCTAAATTCAAGGCATGCAAACGTACCACCAGGACGCAACGTCCGATATGCCTCATTCAAAACCCCTTGCACATCAGTGCAATTTCTGATGCCAAACGCGATAGTGTAAAGGTCGAACTCGTCGTCAGGACAGCTGTCGCGTGGGAGAGCTTGCGCGTTTCCAAGGGTAAACGAAACTTGCGGAGCTAAACAAGGCATGTTAGAGTTTGGATCTGGTTTAGGTATATGCGCCTCACTGTTGTGATACATGGTCTTCCGGAACCTTTTTTGTCCCTCTGCCAACATCTCTGGGTTAATATCGAGAAGTCGAACGCTCGTTTCCCTATCGGCCCACCGTTCGCGCGCGGAGTCGAGTATTCGAAGTGCAATATCGCCAGTGCCTCCGGCTACGTCCAGGCATTTTGCAGGTTTCCTGCGACCAGGGTCGAGTAGTGACACAAATTGGTCTTTCCATAAGCGATGCACCCCCATCGACATAGCGTCATTCATAACATCATATTTGGATGCAACAGAAGAGAAAACGCCCTTGACTGCATCCAATTAATTAGTGCCATTGTGGGGGGGGTATCACTACAACCAACCTAGTGATTCTTTAGAGGCTGCAGGGACAGTTTTGTAACCAAAGTGTGTCGTTGGATCCGAACTTGTCGGGTTTGCTGAGTCCCCAGGATTCGACGCATTCGTTACTCCTCGAAGACCAAGTGTTCCACGAGTACTTTTTTGTACCAAACGAGAACTCCGCAGCAAGGCTGAAGATGAGCGAATCGAGAACATGTCAAACTGGGAGACTTGTCCAGATCAGTGCAGTCAGTCACGTGGTTAAATAACTAATTAGATCGGCGCCAAGTCTAAAACAAGCGCCATTAATGAGCTCTCAACAGGGCGGCTGACCCCACAAGCCAAAACTAGGTGATCATATATCCAGAGCTTTTCGGAGCTCCTCATGGGGATAAATAGGGCTATTTCTAATTAATCAGGTCGGGCTTGACGGGCCCTGGCATTTGTACTAGTCCGCCAAGATACCGGTGCCTTACCTTCGCTCAGAGGCTGAAAGTGCAGAAGGGTTCGGGGTTGCACCGGATTGGACGCGTGTCTAATTAATTACAATGATTGCGGGGCGGCGGGCTGCCGCGGCTTCGTGTAGCGGCTGTAGCGGTCCGCGAGTCGTAACATGACCTTGTTAGAATCAAACTAAGCCAAATGTAGATTCATTTAGCTGATATCGTTACTACAAGGAGCCAGGGGTACTGTACTTATCTCCCAACACACTACATTTGATGTGAGGGTTCATAATATTGCTCGGCCTCAGTCTTTCAGCGCTTACTGAACGTGGTTCAAAATATAGTCATGGTTGTCGTTAAGACAGAATTTTAAGCAGAAGTTAGTCAGGGCCGCAACTGAATAACGAATGGCCTGCGCATAACCTTAACAGAGCACTTCTATTATACGCTCGCAGTTGAGGAACCTTATTACGAATGAGATGGTATCTTTCGTTCAGCCGTTGCTTCTTGGCTCATCTTAGTGCAACCCCTGGGGGTATCGGTGTCTCAATTTGACCCGACCACTTGAGCAGCCGACGGTTGGCAGCCTGTTAGCTCTGTTGCGGTTGCTTGGAGTACAAACCGTACCCGACGACGCACAACCTTGGTTGCCCCAAGTCACCCGTCATGGCGAGCACAGTCTGGCGGAGTCGCGTGTGTTTAATTAGAATCGCATGAGCCGGTCGCGTGGCTCGTTCGGATTCTTGTTACCATGTTCTCATCTGCGAGCGAGTCCGGTGCTCTAATCACGCGCCTCGTTGATAGATTCCTGCGCCAAGTCTCTCGTAAAGTTCCCACCAGACGCGAGTCTTTGTACTCGATTGGTTACCATCGCCATGGTCAAATTTCACCCAAAATATATGCGCTGACTATTCAGTCGTGGAGGTGAATGATCTCCCGCAACCCAAACCCAAAGAAACCATTTCAGCGCCCCTTCAGCATGCTGCCACGACAGGCCAACCGGAGCCGCCTCGATTAGGTCGTAGCCCCGAGTTGTCATCACATTTCAATATGTAACGGTGATGTGAACTGAATACGTTCGGCCTGAGTGGCTCTGCTGCAGGGGCATAAACTATAGGGGAGATCAGGATAATCAGGACATAAGTCAAGAAGCCCATGGATTATTTCGGAATAAGCGCGAGAAGACCAGATCGTGGTGGTGTCGGCAACAACCATGTGGTTGCATCTCAGACGAACCCGCCATCGCGTTCGCTGAGCGAAGATGGACATACACCGAAACTTTCGACTGAATGTCCACCAGAGATGTACTAGAATAGGCGAACCGAGATCAGTGGGGTAGACTGTGCATCAAACAGCCTAGGTTAGACTTCACTGATTATGTCGCTGTACCCAGGGTTACCTGGTCAGGCGGGGATCGTCAAGTGACTGGCGATTCCTCCCGAACCAAGCGTCGAGGTCAGGGGACCTCCGCAACCCAGGGGCCGTATATGAGGTGTATGTTGGCAAGGCTTCGTGGCGACAACCTTCTCAGACGATGTTGTGGGCTAGAAGCCTTGCGACAGGAAATAGGTGTGGGCTTTTCGAGGCGGGGGGCTCGACTACGCAGATGTCACTGTGTACCGGAGGCATAAAAG
>JANWGL010003841.1:0-13248 GCA_025200755.1 Ceratobasidium sp. C01 | reverse complement strand
ATCTTCAGAAATCAGGATCTGCACGCACCAATCACCAGCGCATGTACGTATATCGAGAATACGGGGCCGAGTGAAGAGTGCTCGGAGAGGGGAGGGGTGGACTGTGCGGGTTGAGGGGGTGTCGTTAGCGTCGCGTCGGCGTTGGCGTGAGAGGAGAGAAGCGTTTCGTACATCGGCGTAGCGTAATTTAGTCGAATCAGCGCGTCAAAACGCGTATCGGGGCGTCAAAAAGATGTTTCTATGTGATTAACAAGGCTAAACAAAAGCTATTCAGTCTCGAGCCTCAAAGAAAGAGGGCGGGAGCTGTACCTAAACAAAAGCTATCTACAAGAATATAAGTAAAAGAAAAAAAAGTAACTACAAGGAAAGATACTACTCACTCAGTCTCGAGCCTCAAAGAAAGAGGGCGGGAGCTGAGGAGGACTGATCACGTGAACAGGTAAAAAGAGGAAGAGAAATGAAATTGTTCGTTCGTAATCACGCCACTACCACTTCGCCTTCTCCGCCTGCATGCGTACCCGCACTCGGGTCTTTCACCAGCCCCGGGCTTTAAATTTGAGCGTCCTCGCTCGAACTGCCCTCGTCATTCAACTCTCCGCCTTCTACATCCTCGCTTCCCTCCTCTGCTGCCTTGCGCCATCCTTCCTCGTCGATGATGGTTGATAGATCGATATGCACATTGGTGCGTGGGTAGAACTCCACGATTCGACGGGCGGCGACGGCTGTAGCTAACACGGTTCCATCCAGCTCTGCGAGGCGATATGCTCCGTTTCTGTTCGTCCGGATTACGACGTAGGGCCCCATCCATCGGTCCCGGCTTTTCGCGTTGATCTCTGAATCGAACCTGGAGTTTCGAATTAGGACTGGAGTGCCGGGAGGGAAGGAGTAGGTGCGTAGGGTTCTGACGTGCGCTCGTTCGAATTGTTCCTTTGACCGATAGCGGCTTCGCAGGAGTCGATCTCTTGCACGTTGGACCTCCTTCTCCGTGCATTCCAGCATCCGGATCCGTGCAGCGAGCAGGATTTCCGTGGACATGGGCTCAGGAGGGCCGAACAGGAATGTCGACTCTGTGAGGTCGAACGGTAGAAGCGGGTGAGTGCCGTGTGCAAGAAAGAAAGGGGAGTATCCGGTAGCGCGTCTGACGGTCACTCTTTCTGCCCATAGGGCGGCGTGAAATTTTGTTGGCCATTCGGACGGCTGATCGCATGAGCGCAACAGGGCTTCTCGAAAGGTACGGTGACCTCGTTCTACCACTCCGTTCGCTTGCTTGTTGTATGCACTGATTTTGACGTGCCCGACTTGGTAGCGCCGCAACAACTCCGCAGTTGCCCCTTCGAATTCCTTCCCGTTATCTGTCACGACCACCTCCAAGATCGGGCCCCATCGAGTGAGCACGTCCTCCCAGAAGAACGCTGCGATCGTTTTGGCCGTGACTCGACGTAATCGGCGCCCCTCAATGAATCCCGTTAGGTCATCTCGAACTAAGATCGCGCCAACGAAACCCTTGGCTGCCGGCAAGAAAACGACGTCGGCATGGAGTTTTCTGAACGGCTGCGCCGGCTCTGCGACTCTAGGTGGAATGTGGACTTGTCGGGTGGCTCGTGCTTGGCATCTCGGGCACGTCTTGACGAACTCTCCTGTGTCGGCGGCCATACTTGGCCACCAGACTCGATCTTGTAGCGCGCGGAGGGTACTCCAAGCCCCTTTATGTCCCAGGTCATCGTGTGCGCTCCGCATGACACTCGCTCGGCGCTCTCTTGGTATCACCAGTTGATGTAGACCACTCGGACGCCATCGCCAGAGTTCCCCTGAGCGAACGAAGAAAGCCCGAGCCCGACGAGCCATTTCCTTCGCTTTCACTCCTCCAGTGGTGCTCAGCGTTTCTAGGTATTCCTTGATCTCCTGCAGCTCGCCCTCTAGCCCAATCTGGTCGCCTGGCTCCCCCGAGGCTGTGTTTACCGAACAGACCCCGCTTTGCCCGTCCCAGCCATCGTATCTCGCGTGAGCCACGATTGCCGTCTCCCCTGGCCATTGTCGATCCTCTTCCTCGCTCGACGTGTCTTCTGGAGCTCGAACGCGTCGGGATAACCCGTCTGCAGCTGAATGATCAACTCCCCGAACGTGACGCAAGGTGAATCGAAACATTGATATTTCTTCGGCCCATCGACTGACGGTGGGATTGACGGCCAGCTCGGGTGAGTTTAACATCCCTCGTATGTACTGCGCATCAACTTCAACCACGAGATTTCGCACACTGACCACGTACGGCCGCAGTTTCTTGAGTGCCCGAAACAGGCCGTAAAGCTCGAGCTTGGGTTGACTATAGCGACCTTCACGCTCATTGAATGTGAGCGAACCGAATCGTACAGGTCGTCGTTTCCCTTGGGCGTCGTTTTGGAATAAGATGTATCCGACGGCAATCCGAGAGGAATCGACAGCGAGGATAGTTTCTACGTCGGCAGTGTAGTCTAATGGGGCCAAGCACGGTGCGTTGCTAACCAAATCCTTGAGTCTATTCATTGCGTCGCGCTGCTCCTGACCCCACACCCATTCTACGTCTGTCTTCAGGAGTGCATAGAGCGGCCGAGCGTGGGTGGCATAATCTCGGATCCAGGCTCGAACAACGCCGCAAGTCCCTAGGAACCCTCGCACTTCGGAGATGTTTCTGCATTCCGGCCAGTTTCGGATCTTCGAGACTTTGGAGTCGTCTGGTACGCGCCCTTGGTATGTGCATACACTCCCGAGCAGTTTAACCTCACTGACAGCCAGCTGTAGCTTGGGCGCTGATACTGTTGCACCAGAATGCCCGATACGATGCAGGATCCGATGAACGTCGCATGCATGCTCCCACACGAAACGCCTGATCCCTGGGTTTGCTTCAAGACATTCGTAACTGCCGTCCACCTGCTCGTACCGAGTTCTGGGCCCCTTGACGCCGCAATCATCGACAAACGCCCCCACGACCTTTGGAATCTCCTCCTGAAGGACAAACGTCATGCAGGCCTGAAACTCAGCCATTGCATTGGTAGCCCCCATCGGCAGACTAGTCAAACGAAGCAGGCCAAACGAGGGCACGAGGAACGAAGTCATATCTCGGCTCTCGGGGGCTAGAGTGCGGTTATCGTATCCCACGAATATATCGAAAAGCGAGAAGCATGCGCGTCCTGCGAATCCCTCAACCACGTCCTCGATGTTTGGCGGAAGTGTCGAGTCTCGGATGGTCACCGCGTTTAGGCGCTGCATGTCATGAACAATGCGAAGCCCGCCTCCCTTCTTTGCTACTGGGAAGATCCGCCCTCGGTATGCACTTTGCGACCACTCGTAGGTTCCGTTGTTTAGCTTTTGCTTCACGATTTCTAGGACTTTGGGCCAATGACCAGGAGCAATTGGGATTGGCTTCTCTTGCCAAGGGACGTGTGGGATGGTGGCGATTTGATAAGGTGAAAAGTAGCTGTCGCTGAACCGCCCCTTTTCTGACTCGTCCCATGCCAGTGCTTTCTCGTTCAGCAGCAGGACGTGTGCAAAGAGCCTCTGCTCTTCTGGCGTCAGAAATCCCTCTCGGTCTAGGTCTAAGGCTTGAAGTCGCTCGAGGGACAGGCGCATCCCTGGCTTGAACGGCGGTGGGACCATTGGTAACTTGGGCAACGAGAGGAGCGGATCTTCGGGGAATTGCCGCACTGTGCGTGCCTCGTCGGGTAGGGGAGCGTCTACTGGCCGCACCTTGCGAGCTACTGGCTTGTACTTCGATTTTGCGGCTCTCCTGGTTGCGCCCACCCATCGCCACTTCTCCACCTGGGCGTCCTCCTCTCCGCCCGACGCTGGACTTACGCGCTGAGGCTGCCTATCAAAACGCGTCTGGCCAGCTCCCGTTACCCTGTCCCCACCCCCTTGGTCCCAATCGTCCACTGGACCCCTCTGGCGCCGCCCCGGCAGTTGCAAGGCATCTAAACGGGCATCACGTTGTATGTCCACCGGATCTCTAAGCACCACCACGGCTTGGCGTTCAACATCGCGGTAGTCGCACACGGTCATCTCCAGAGCTCCATTGCGACGCCGTTCAGCCATGACGTACTGAGACTTCCATGGCTGGCCCAGCAAGATGTCGAAGGGGCTGTCCTTGAATACGTGCAAGTGTACCCGCATCTCTACCCCGCCTGTAGCTAACAAGACGTTCTCGCATAGCCCTTCTGATCGGCGTGAGCCCGGGTTTACGCCCTCCATATTGATTCGATGGTTGGTGTCTAGAGTGAGTCCTAGTCGCCTGCGAGCGTAGTCACTGATCAAATTGATCTCTGACCCTTCGTCTTTCAGCACGACGACCTCCTGGCTCCCAATGCGGACAATGAAGCGCTCCAGCCGGGCGTGTGTCAAGGGCTCTGGGACAGCCAAGGCAGCTACCACAGCTGGGATTTCCTGCCGCGTTACAGGTACTCGCTTGGTCTTGAGATACTCGACCAATCCTTTGCGCAGCGACAGCGAGGAACCAATGAGATCTCGTAAGCGGAGGTTGGACCCGTTCAGCGGAATATCGAGTACTCTTTCCAGGTATGCAGTCTCGTCGTGCTGGGACTCAGCCTGGGACGTGTAGCGGAACTGTGCTGGCGATTTCGATAGTTGCTTCGGGGTCTCGGGGGGGTTTGGCGCTTCCTCCATGGTTGCATCGCCTGGTGCTCGCACTTCGTCCTTAGGGCCTAGGCTGGTTGCTGGATCACCCTTGGTCTTAGTCTGCGCCTTGGATCTGGAACCCTCGGAAGGTTTGGTGTATGGCTTGGATGGGCGGATCCCTCCTTTCGAACTCCTCGTCCGCACAGCATCTAGCGCGTATAACAAGCTGCCCTCTATCATCTCCATGTCCGCCTCCTGCTCTGATTCCTCTGGTGTAATGTAATCCGGGCTCTGCTCCCTCCGTAGGACTGCTGTACTGAAGCCAGCTTCCGCAACCTGGATGACGGAAACTTGGTGTGGCGGACGCTCTCGCTCCCGTTCTTGCTCGAGCCGAACACGTTGCTCCACGTCCCCAGCCCGGCCACCCTGAGGCAGCACTCGCAGGCGAGTTCCGTCCTTGTACACCATATATCGAGGATTCATCGGGTCAGGCTTGATCCATCCTGCGTCCAAGTGGCCCTTCAGCTCTGGGCATGACGCCACCATACATCCCTCTCGACTGCAGTAGAAACAGCCCGTGGTAGTCGCCACCGGCCTTGCGGTCCCGGTCACGCTTGCCGAAGAGTCTGGAGGTGCCATACGACTTGCCACAGTTGGGTAGAGACGGAAGAGTTGGTTGTACGCTCGGCGATACCCAGGGTCTCCCAGCGATAGACGCTCCATCTGTCGCAGCAACTCATCGACACTTTCTTCCTCGGCACGTGCTTTAGCCTTGGGCTGCGGACGGTCTTCCCACTGTACTCGCTGCTTTCGTGTGGATGGCTGTTCGTCCTCCGAGGAGCTCCGGCTTTGCTCGTCAGCGCTCCCAGGCGAGGATTCGGAGTTAAGAGACTGGCGGCGCTTCTTCCCCTTCGCGTCCCTGCTTGTGTGGCTTGGATCGGTGTGCCTTGTTCGTTCGAGGTCGGTACGACTGTCTCCCTTGGTACGGCTGTAGAAGACGTTCTCATCGAGGATATATAGGGCTGCAGCATGCACTGCTTTGAGGGGATAAGGATCGCGACGAGGATGGTGTGGCAAGGTGATACTGAGGCGAGTCTTCAGTTTGCTCTGGAGTCGGTCACTGAACAAATCCCAGAATTTTCGGTCGCGCTCTTCTGCTCGAATTCGCCCTTCCTGCAATAGCCACCCAGACATTTGAAGGAACTTGAGATAGGATCGCTGGTACTCGGCTTGGGTCTTGAATGACCGTTCGGAAGTCTTATCGGCAAGAGCGTCTAGGTCGTCGACACGGTACTTGGGTGCCTCTACCTGTGGTCCCATATGCTCCATGATGTCCTCCTTCAGCTCTCGGTAATCGCGATTTGCGTAACCCGGAAGGCTCTCGATGAATCCTTGGGCGACCGTATCAACGTACTCCAGGAGGGCCGATATACGATCACGCCGCGACACCCTGTTCTCCTCGAACAACCTTTCCAGCGTGCGGAAGAACTCGGGTAACTCTTCTGCTTTCCCTCGCCAGGTTTTCGGGGCTCGCTTGGATCCTCGGGTGGGCATTTCGCTTCGGTGGGAATCCCGCATTGCCTTGGCAAAGAATCGTGCCACTTTGGCCATTTCTCGTTCTGACTTATCCTCGTCCGTCTGAGTGTTCTTGGCTCCTGATGATGGAGGGTTGGCCGAGGGGGCACGTCTTGTGGGGCTTTTGCTACGCTGCCGTTGTTTCCCGGCTCGGTGTTCTCGAGAACGTGATCGCCTCCTTCGCTCTTCACGATGCGGAATCGGAGATGCTGATCGGCTATGTCTTCTTCGCTCCTCCCGGCGTCGTGCTGGAGATGCTGACTTGCTACGTCTGTCGCGGTCACGTGCACGCGCTCTTTCCTGGTCTCGAGGCCGTCGCTCTCGCTCGCGAGTATGGGAGCGGCTGGTACGATATTCGAGTATTTCGGATGTGGCATTGCTAAGCGTAGTTGACGTTGAGAAGCTTCGTTGGGTTCGGTAATTCATCCGTGGGTCTGTACGAGACGCTTTTCGTCCTCTTTCGTCTCCCGCGTGTGGGTTCTGGTCTGGCTGCTCTTCCTCGGGGGGTCGTTCGTTTGCGTGCATTGGCTCTGGGGATTCGGTGATTGGAGTTTGTGTGATCGTATTAGAGTTGGACATGGGCGGCGGGTGAACCCCCTCTTTTGGATCCGGGCAGTGGTCACCAGATGAAGAGTGCTCGGAGAGGGGAGGGGTGGACTGTGCGGGTTGAGGGGGTGTCGTTAGCGTCGCGTCGGCGTTGGCGTGAGAGGAGAGAAGCGTTTCGTACATCGGCGTAGCGTAATTTAGTCGAATCAGCGCGTCAAAACGCGTATCGGGGCGTCAAAAAGATGTTTCTATGTGATTAACAAGGCTAAACAAAAATTCAGTCTCGAGCCTCAAAGAAAGAGGGCGGGAGCTGTACCTAAACAAAAGCTATCTACAAGAATATAAGTAAAAGAAAAAAAAGTAACTACAAGGAAAGATACTACTCACTCAGTCTCGAGCCTCAAAGAAAGAGGGCGGGAGCTGAGGAGGACTGATCACGTGAACAGGAAAAAAAGAGGAAGAGAAATGAAATTGTTCGTTCGTAATCACGCCACTACCACTTCGCCTTCTCCGCCTGCATGCGTACCCGCACTCGGGTCTTTCACGAGACCCGTCAGCACGTGGCTGCAGCACTTCTTGTACTGGCCCCACGTAATTCCCGTGCATCAGGGCTTTGAGGAAAACGTGCTGCATCTGATGCCGCCGGACTTCGATGTCATCGACCGGATAGGTCAAGGGCAAGTTTTGGTCGAGAGGGAATATACGACCGTGCACTTGACGAAAATAGTCTAGACCAAAGGTGGGTGGTTGGAGTGTAGTGGAGGAAGAAAACATACGACCGACCAGTGATCTCGTCAGATGTGATAGTGCTTGCTGTCCGAGTGGTACTAGCACTCGAGATTGTGTCCATATCTGAATCATCTTGGTCATATGAATCTTCGTATTCTGGCTGTACAATATAGACATGCCCGTCTGTTTCTTGGTCATAATATGGTGTCGCCATAGATTTCTGTATATCAAGGCGCCAAACGGTATGCAAAGGAGAGCGGGATGGGACAGCAGTGCAGACGAAGAGGCTACATTTAAAGGGTTTCTAGTAAGTTCGATGCGGTGGCTGTGGTTAGGATTCTTTGCTGGTCGTAAAGTAGCAGGGCGTGCTTGGCGGGAGTCGATTCGAAACTAGTCCAAGCTGGTCGCGATCGTTTCTCCCACTGACCCTTACGCTGCGGGGAGCATTCGCGGCTGAATAGAGACTGAGTGAAGCAAGGGCAAGATGATAGCTAAAAGTTGAATTCGAAATGGATAGCTAGGGTTCTACCAGTCGGTCGGGCAGGTGTGGGAAAGTAGAACAAGCCTAAATAAGAGAACAAGAGGGAGAGAAAATGAATGAACAGGGGTTTAACCGGGTGAGCACCGAACGGAGTTTATAAACCGGTGAGCCATCATAAGACAGCTATTGAGTCACCACGTGATATGCCCTTCTTTTTTTTGGTGCATCTATAACGCGCTAACGTGATATGCCCCCCGGTCATTTGCTCGCTGACTACCTCTGGCATTTGTACGAGGGCCTGTAGGCTTGCCATCTGTTATATTCTATATATGCTTCAGCCGAGTACATAGTATAAACCTTACTTCCCTTGTGATATCCATCTACTGCAACGCTACCGCTCTTAGTCCTGCCAACCGATCCCTGCAAATTTTTCCTTTGTGTTGCGATCTACTTATACGACATTCTTTTCTGAGCTCCCCTGGATGTCTCTTACGAAACGTCTCCTCGTTTTTATGGGCAACCTATCTAATTGTTTTGAAACATTCAGATCTACTGCTACTTGAACGAACGGCGTCGATCCTGGTAAATTAAGTCGAAAACGTGACTTGAAAGTTCTTGTCGCAAGCGCACTGTTCCGCCTGCTGATCTGGTTACAACTGAGATTGGAGCATTTCCCTTGGAACACTAGGACTCTGGATATGCCATCCCCTCCTTGGTTATATTGGTAAGATAAAGCCTCTTAATTTCGATGTCCGCCCATTGCTCCCTTCATCGATGTCGTTTGCGCGTGTTCCAGTATTATGAAGAAAGAGAGAGAGAGCCACAATGACCTGTTTGTATTTCGTTTCGTTTCGGGCTTCATGGTTTTAGGAACCAGGTCGAAAGCAAGACTGAGGATGGTGAGTTAGTCTGCTTGCTTGGAGGTAACCAATATCGAGAGCTACGCTTGCAAGGCGATGTGTGCTATTGGGAGAGAGGCAAGTCCACGCTTAGAATTCACGTGTACCCAAGGATAGAATGACAGGGAATATGTTTGGACGGGTAGAATCTTAGTCCTTACCGGGGCGATGCTAGGGTCATGGGTCGCCGCGGACGTCGGATGCGCGGCGGGTAAGTACCGTCACTCGAAGGTAACCTTACTTAGCACGTTGAATATAATCAAGTGTGTATCTCCACGCGAATATCACCTCAGAAAGCCGAATCTGACAAACGATTTTCGCTATTTGGATACCGTTTGCACAGTACATCCGAGATGTTGTGCATAAAACAAGAACGTAGGGGCTCTCCGGCAATGCTCGCTTGAAACATGTTCTGGAGAGTTTCACATCAACAGCCTTGAGCATCAACTAATACGGAGGAACTCGTATGTCCATATAAGTGCGGAAACATAGACATTATTGAGTAATTTAGAAAAGCAATTATCGCGCTTTTTTGGGGTAAGAAGCACTAAGGTATTACTACCAATTCCGGTCACATACACCTGTGAATAGATTATCCCAAGTTCCAGAAAAATAAATAAAATATTGTGATATAAACATGAGCCTGCCCTAATAACATCCCCCCCACAGCGACACAGCGGTGCTGTCCCCGGCAGCGAGTAGTGGAGTGCCCAGAGATGGCTCGGATAGAAATTCCTCTTGTAATTGTTGGCCGACCGTTCCTGAATCTCCGCCTTTCTCCCAGCTCCATCATCCAAATATGCTCTCCCTCGGTTCGTTCTGTTAGCTGACGGGGGAAGTTGTAGTCGATAGTTTTGGAATTGCTAGAACTTATGCGAGACGTCAGATATGAAACCAAAGCAACATAACAGGCTATGGGAGCGCGAAGAAGAATGAGGACCAAAAAACTTACGAATTGCCAAACTCTTCAACGGTGAATAAGCGTAGATAGATACTTAGGACGCACGCCCTCGCGAGAGGGATGTTCTCGAATAATTGGATTTGCGTCGCTCGTTCTGCGTGTTTGTCTCAGAACAAAGATAAAATCATGAACTAATAATATGTGCATGTTAGCTTTGCACACGTCCATACCACAGACCATAGGACGAACCCTCACCTCGTGCATAGCCACACTCGTATTAAAATTTCCCCATTTTTCGCGTCCTTTCCTCGTAGTGTGGCTCTTTGAAATCGGTTCGCGGTACCCAACGGCACGAGACCCTCCAGGTACATGGCGTCGAACGCTCAAATGGTCGTCGTAGCAAACGAGTGCCTCGATCAAACCTTCAATCTCGTTGAGCCGATGGGTTGGATACTCTAAACGTGAACGAGCAGGTCTACGCGAGGGCAAGTCGGCTCGGGTTATCAACGCACTACATGGGGTACAATCGTGAGAGGAGGATATCTAGTTGAGCGAAAGTGTGTTAACTAAAATTTAGTTTACGAAGGACAAGACTCGTACCAACCTTTCCACAGCAATACTCTCCTTTGGCTCTTAGCCCAACTTCGCACAATATATGTCCAGCCCCGTAAACGGAGATTAGCCCCTCAATCGAGCGTGGGAGCGCAACGTTACTCTGGGTTTTGAGTGAGCAGCCGAGTGTCAAATCAGCAGTTGTGGACGCCGTCAGCCTCGGATTTTCATCTAAAAATACCATCATCGGGCGTCTCTTAAGAAGGGGAATTTATGGCGAATTAGCTGCACTACTTATAGCTCGTAGCCAGATGCTCACCATCTACTTGGTGTTTGGGAGATGAGTTCGCTTTGACATGGTACTCGAGTATGATATGACGGCCTAAATCCAACATATCAATAAAACAATCCACCTAGGATCAGTGAAAGAACCAACAAGGAAACCAAATGTCCATACCCCATACCCCATATCCCTAACTACCCAAACTCAGCAATACGCCGCACTCGTGTCGAAGGCATCTTGAACGTTGGTGAACTCCAGTCCGATCGTGGTAATCCAAGAAACGTTGCTCCAGAGGTAATCATCTCCAACTATATGTGCTACAAGACCGTCCATGAGAGCCGATTCCATACGTTGCGCATTTTAGTTTCTATCTCGGAACAAAGTTCGATTCCGGGCCGTGGTCTAGGTCTGAGGTCACGTGATCAAACAAAGTCTCGCCTCGCCCCCAATATTTTGCCGGCCGTCCACAAGATATTACTCCAAAAGAATGTACCGCAGGCTTCAAATGCCGCATTTTTCTAAATTGTCCATTTATAATTCAATTTATCAGTATGTACGTGTCTTCTTGGCTAGACCTGTGGCTGCCAGTTCGTCCTCCTCACCATGCTCACCCTATTCATCCTATGCGAGGCCACCTCTAATAGTTCTAGCACCACCCCATCCGATGGTTCTTCCACGTCTCGTGTCGGGCTCCCGTTCTCGCTAGTGATATAGACTTGAAGCTAGACCTAATCCTCGGTCCATATATTCTCATTTGCTGCTTTCAGATTTACCACTAACAAGTCACCCATAAACACTAGCGAATCTCCCGGCCGGTGTAGGCAATATTATGCGACCGAGTGCTTAGGATTTCTGGAGTTAATATTAAAGGGAACCAGCCGACCCTGGTGCAGTAGTCCCTCCGCGCAAGCGTCGGTCACAACCGTTTTGTCATCATACGTTTTGTTAGCTAGCTGCAAAGAACCCGAAATAGGTAGTAAAGCGAGCTTACCATACGATCTATATCGCAAGCGAAAAATAATCCATCCCGTTCGAATAGCTGCGGCATAACGTATCCTAGCGGTTCGCGACTTAGTAGCGTTCCGTCCTTGCCGTAATCACCGATGGTTTTCGGAGTGCATATACGAGACCCAAGCAATATGTATTAGTATCGCGACATATTACAAGACACCCTGCCTTCGTTAAGAGTCTAAATACGCGCATATAGCCGGTCCGCCGAAAAGAAACGTGGCCTCCTAGGTCGTACTCTTCATCACAGGACCCATCAATAACCAGGACCGCGATCGTTCATCAACGTGATAGCTGGTCGCGATGCCACTTATCGAATTCGCGTAGAATCAGACTCGACTACTAAATCGATACCATTGAGATCTATTAAATCGTTCTACGTATCCCGAAGAGCCAGTCATTTGGCCCGGAGACACGATACCCGCGCAACGTGAAAAATAATTTCGGCTGGCTCGCATGGTTATATCAATGTGGGTAGTGCGTGAGTCGCCCGGTAATGCAATGAATCTAGTTATGAAGTCTCTTGTAGCATCTGCTGTGGAAGCTGAACGAGTACTCTCGAAGGGTGAGCAAATTAACATTTGCCTACCAATACCAGGCCAAACCTACCGGGTGATGATAGCGGTTGAATAGTTGCTCAAGAAACCTCTAATATTATGACTTTAGATTCAAGTTTAATTAGAGTCGGAAGTAATAATCGTATCAGGGTATGAATCAATGATGGTAGAGTAAATTCCAAAGACGATGACACGATGATGCCTTTAACAATTCAAACTCAGCGGGCCAACAATTGGACGAGAATAATATCTTGATACATAGGAACTCCAGGGCTCCCGATACATTAACGTGGATACAACGACTGGTGGAAATACTCCCGCATTACCGGGGAAAAGACCACTTCATAAGAGTTACGTTTGGACATAAGTGAAGGAATTTCGAGAGTAAATGTCCAGCTTATCGTACTCCTGGTTCAGTGAGTTTTGGCGTTAGAACAACAATATAGTATAAGATAACAATACGTACTTAAGAATCCAATTCTTTTTCTCATCGTGGTGTCTCAGCTCAGAGATGCCCCGCGGCGTACCAACTTGAAATGTTCCATCCCTGCCGATATAGATCCCTTCAGGTCGCTGTTATCCGGAATATTCTTCAACAACTGTCTTAGCTCGACTCTCGGAAGCCGTTCCGCGATTGTTTTTCTCGAAAATTCGTCATCTTCGATAGACTTGAGGATAGAAAACATGTTGGTGAAGAACGGGAGTAGATTTCGCCTGTCTATATCGTTGAACGAGGGGTGCTTTATGGTGATAGCCATGGATTCAACGACTGCTATAACCTCTTCTGTCCAGGACGATGACCTCTCGGGTTCGTTTTCTGACGGCTGATCGATCGAAGGAGCGGAGGCATTTGATACGAGGTCGAATACGCAGCGTGCCACCGCCGGGACGCATTCTTTCCGACCGGCTATCCGAAGTAAATGATGAAATCCTCGATCCTCTAGGGCAAAGTGAGATACCTCCTTGGAGGCTTGTTTGCTGATATCGGCTAGCAAAATTTCGACGTGGGCAACAGAGGCCGATGCGCGCTGAATAATCTGGAATAGATAAAATGAGTCCGTTCTCGAGGCGGCGAATATGGTCTCTGCATCGTCGTTGTAGGCGAGTAGCTG
>JANWGL010003824.1:0-10903 GCA_025200755.1 Ceratobasidium sp. C01 | reverse complement strand
TCGTCCCTCATCCATCGATGTTTCCAACGAGATACGCGTGCGACGACCGAACGCGTGTTGATAACCCAGGAGCAAACTGTTCGAGCCGGTGTCTCGCTCCTGGGCCGAACCTACGCCAAACACACAGTCAACCTCAGAATCAAATATAACATCCAAAGGACGAACAGATTCTAACCGCCAATGAGTATCATAGGTCTAGCAAGCCGCTGACCAATCTTGGCTCCAGCCTCGCGAACAGTTCCCTGATTGTTCTCGTCCTCCGGGGCACTGAATGAGCTATTCGGTACACCGTGTTTAGCGAATTTACCACCAACGGCTCGACGAACGGCTATTATCAGGTCTTGTTTGGCCGAAGGCGAGCTACTGCGAAGGAGGTCGCGGAGCGGAGTTTCCTTTTCGTCGAATAGGCAAGGCTAGCGTATTCGAAGTGTCAGAGATTCCATCACCGTGAAGAGGAGGACAGCGAGAGTTCGAGCTCACTTTAAAATTTCCATCAGCCGTAATCCTCAGCCTATTACACCCCGCACAGAAATCGTCAGACATGCTCGAAATAAAACCGAATGTCCCCGCAAAGCCTCGTATCTGGTATGTCCGCGCCGTATCCGTAGGTTCGCGATGTAGGGCTACCACCCTCTCTCCCGCCCCGTCCTGTGGCACCGTACCATCGAACCATCCGCCACGAGCTAAGCTCTTAGCCTTCTCTAGGAGCTCTGATGCAGGCACAACGGCATTGGCATCCCATTGGTTGCCCGCAAACGGCATAAACTCGATGAACCGCACGCTCAGAGGATGGGAGCGGGTGAGTGCTAGGAAACTCGCGAGCTCCGAGTCGTTGGTGTTACGAATCAGAACCGTGTTGAGCTTGACTGATTGAAGATGGGGCCCAGTGTAGCCTGATAGCGGATTGGGAGACGAAGGAAGAAGGGAGAGCGCCGTATCAAGCGATTTGAGAACTTTGTCATGCCCGCGCCGAAGAGTCATCCGCTCAAACTTTGCAGCATCGAGTGTATCCAAACTCCAATAACGGAAAGTCATTTTCCGCCCTTAAAGTGTCCGAGCTAGGAAGACGTGCTTACCTCAGATTCAAGTGAGTCAGCCCATTCCTAACCAGCTCGGGTAACTTTCTCCATAACGCGATCCCGTTGCTGGTCATGCCGATCTGTTGGACTCCGAGGCCGCGTAACTCGGTGATGAGCTCTGCAAGTCCATGTCGGAGTGTAGGCTCTCCGCCAGTCAGTCGGATTTTGTTGACACCGTGTTGCACGAATATACGAGCGAGACGAACAACTTCCGCATTGGTAAGGATGTTTGAGGAGGGAGAGAGGGGAACTCCCTCCTCTGGCATGCAATACCTGCCTGCGAAGAGTTTCGATTGGTAAGTCATCATAAAACAATTTGGCGAAACACCCACAACGTAGATTACACCTCTCCGTCAAAGAGATCCGTAAATAATCGTGCTTCCTGCCGAAAGAGTCGACCAGAGCGGGAGCTAAACCTCGACTAACGTCCCGATCGATCCTCGCAATCCGGGCCTACAACAGTTTGTTAAGTGATATGTGGAGATAGATTAACGGGGCTCACCTGTGCGGCGGCCCTACGAGCGATCATGGTGGTCAGGATTTGGTCGGGATGGAGCTCAGGGGCCAATCGGCGGGAACTTAAAATCCGAAGCGCTTGGCGCCTGTAATGAGCCAATCACGAAAGCCGCATCACTTGGCCTGCCACGAGGGTGAATGGGCGTAAAATTCACCCGAAGGAAGGCACAATACCCAATGGGTCGAATAATAATCTGCAACCCACCGATCAATGCACCTCTTTTGATCGATATATGCGTTATCGACGCAGGTGTTTAGGTCGCTCACTGCTTTGGCGACTAGCTTATAATCCCAGGACTCAGCCTTTAGTCTCCTTTGCAACTTCACCCCCGTTTCTCCTCTTCTCTTCTTTGAGCTGGGTTCGAAGTCTATCATGGGCTGGGTGCCGATGGCGAGGATTCAATGAAAGCGCTAAGATCTCAAACGCATACAATGACCAAGTTACCGAGCTCAGAATGCCACCCGGCTACCTAAGTCTCTATCCCCCTGCAAAATTCGAGTTGTGATCGAAGTGGCATCACATAAAATTTCAATAAGACACTCACAACGTGTAAATAACCGTGTTCTGGCCAAAAGACTCTACTACGGTGTTAAATCAGCCGGGCAGAGGGCAGAAGAAGAACTGAAACAGCTGTCTCGTATAAAGTATGGCTTCCCAAGTCCAAGCTGGTTTTTTACTAGAGTTTTATCTTACGTTAGACATCAAAACATAGCTACCGTCTTTGGGGTGACGAAGGGATGCGATGGACTAGATGGCTTTGTTGTAGCTATGGGTAAGACGCTTTTGCCGCTTCGATCCTTTCAAAATTCTCTCATAATTTTGCGAGGGCTTTAGACGGCATTCCCATAAAGATATTCCTTGGTCCATCAGTTCCTAGTAGCGCACTGGCTCGTTGCGTGAGTGCTATTATACGCGTATGATTTAATCTCAGGCGTTACGTCCAACAGTTTCAAGGTCTCGATGTAAGCAGTATTGTGTCCTACCTAGACCCGCTCGCTTAGACTGTTGCAAGGCGGCCGTTACGTTCTTTATGTGGTTCAATTTCTCATGCGGAGTAGATGTGAATACTGGAACATGCAGAGCAAAGTGCTGATGTTTGGATTTCAGGCGGACGGAGCAGGTATCACAGTAGCGCCAGATGGTCACATCACTGTGCTACCGTCCAACGGTCACGTAATAGGGAGTCTAGTCCTCACGTCTTAAATGAGTTTAGCTTACAAACAGCCCATAGTATGGTTCAATTCCCGAAGAATGGGCCAGGCACCCTGTTATACACAAGGCACTGTGCATATACACGGGGGTTGCACGTCTTGGAAGTTTTGATCTACTAGATGAGCGAAGGTTGAAATTCATCGAATATTTCACAAGTCTCGGCCAATCCTATCTCACCGAGCTGCAGTTGCTAAGAATAGCAGCTCGATTTAACCTTGAGCCGTCTAGCTGCCGTTCTTTCTGGTACGGGCCAGCACGTCTTGATTCTGTGCCACATAATGGCGATCTTGGATGCTTTGATAGCACCGAGCCGCGGATGGAGGGGTGGGAGATGCTGGAAGCGTGTAACGACACCGTGGTTGAAGTAAGTACAGACTGCTTCTTTATTGCCAGGGGTCCTAAAAACTCTTATAACCGTTTTAACAGTCCCACGTGCAGGGTATGTTGGAAAGAGGAATGTAAATGGCACATCCTGCCCGAGACGCATCCTCATTATTGGTGATATTGTGAAATAACTCTACAGCTAGTGGATAACACTAATTGAATACTTGGGTAATGATGTAGGTCCTGAAGAACCGTTTGCCATCACATTACTGTTCCCAGCCCCGATATACGCTTTACCAGCAATACTAAATGGGAAGATGTTATGAAAAAGGCAAAGATGGTCTCAAGACAACGAAATGTTGAGCTGGATCGCATCTATTACGGTACAAAACATGTTTTTCATATGAATAATGACTAAATAACGTGGGTTTTTGGCTACGTAGTATCTTCAGCATCGCTTACAATCCAGGCGCACCGGATAACGTCGCCCAAACAACCTGTTCCCCGAACCACCTTATTCTTTCACCAGAGTCCCTGGTATGATTCCAGCTCGCGTGAATTCTGGGGGTTCTTCAGCACCAGTCCCGACCTCCATGCGCCTAACACTGAAGTTGAAGATCTGGGTTGGGAATTCACGTATGTACTGTGAGTCGACCTGAGCAACTTGCGCTCCCAAGCGCAGTAATAATTACTATCAATCTACAGCACCTGTAAGGGATCCTTCATTGGGGAGGATTGGGGTCGGAAGTACCAACGAGCTCTACAGGTGGGTCTCGAATCAATGCCAGGAGGATATCCAGGAGCACACTTTGAAGAAACCTCCGACGATGATGACGAGTAGCCACAATTTCCATGCGTCATAATGGATGTATCGATTTCAAGACGAGCTAGCAAAATCGTCGGATACGGTTACTGTAATGCCAAATCACCTATTTTATAGGCCGAAATATCTGTGGAATAAATTGAAGTTTCGCTCGGGCATACATTCATACGCGTTTGAGAGATGTTATTTCCACTTTGTGCGCCATCTAGGTGATTAGGTGATACCGAGTCCCAATGGCGAGGGTTTGACGAAAGCGGCACGATCTCAACCGCATACAACGACCGAGCCACCGAGCCAAGAACGCCACCCGGGCACCTAAATCTCCATCACCCTGCGAAATTCCCCCTAGAAGAATCAATTAGGACGAAATGAAGTAGATTCTAGAGCGATTTCTGTTCTGGGGCGTTTTGCTTAGTCACGAGAGCGTGAGAAAAGTGGGGAAGGTGACGATAGAAAGGTCAGTGGACTCGCCGTTGAGTCGCGGCACCTCGCACGAGTTTCCATCGCGTCCTGGGCTCTGGGCTCTTCTCCTTCCTCGTACATATAGCTTGACAGTTTGTAACTTGGACGTCTACTCCTCGTATTCTATCCGACGGTGAGTTGGACAAAGTTTGTTCGGGGATAATTATGTTGATGGTGGGTTTGGGTTTGGTGTTGGCAGATCGATAGACGACACGATGTCTCATCTGCACCTTACTCCGAGTGGATCGGCGACGCCGCGCACTCATGCTGCCAACTTGCGTGAGCAGCTGCCGTATTCGAGGCCTTCGACTCCTCATATCCATTCCCATGTCTTGGGGTTCATCGGACTCGTAAGTCTCTAATTCTCGCTGGTTATTCAGCTAATATTCAGTACGTTTTGCCTAGGGAAACATGGGTTACTTGATGGCGCGTAACCTCGCCCGTCATACCGACAGCCCTCCAGTCTTGGTCTACAACCGCTCCCGCTCCAAATGCGAGAAACTCCAACAAGTCAGTCCATCCTTCTACCCGTACTAAATAGGTCATAATTTTATCTCCGAACTTTCTCCAGGAAGTAGGCGAAAGCAAAATCAAAATAATCGACACCCCAGGCGAACTCGCCACCCTCGCAGACATCACATTCACCTCTCTCGGCTCAGACGAAGTCGTCCGATCCATCTACTTCGACATCGCACAGACTCTTGAAGCGACGCAGAAGGGTGGGACAGCTGAGAAGCCTAAGATCTTCGTAGATACGAGTACGGTGTACCCGAAGTTGTCGGTAGAGCTCGATAGGCTGCTCACAAAGATCCCGCATACGCATTTCGTTGCTGGACCGGTGTTCGGACCGCCTTCTGGTGAGTGCTATTATTTTAGTTTGCTGGACTGGCTGGGACTTATGGATGGTGTAGCGGCGGACAAGGGGCAGTTGATCGCTACTTTGGCGGGACATTATAAGAGCAAGAAAGAGGTCGCGTATGTTCTCGTCCCAGCTGTTGCGCGCAAGGTAAGCTTATATTCATATATATTATATTATTTGGACTAAGCTGTGGTCCTCCTAGGTCATCGATCTCGGCGGAAACGTCGAAAAAGCTGGCGCAATGAAACTCATCGGGAACGCATTTATCCTTGGCTGTAAGCGCCTCCCACAGTCTCCAAATCGATCTTAAAATCAACCTAAAATAATTTGATGGTCAGCTCTGGAGCTTATTGCCGAAACGCAAACGTTGGCCGACAAGTCCGGCGTCGGAGCTGAACAAGTCGACGAGTTCATCAACGGTACGTACTGTTTATTTGATTCCGCATGTATGCTTGTCGAATACTAATGCGCCCCTTATAATGATTAGACCTGTTCCCCGTCCCAGCTTTTGTCGATTATAGTAAGAAAATGCTAAACGACAGCTTCGACGGGAATGAGGGATTCCACCTCGAGGGCGGATTGAAAGATGCCAAGTACGTCCCTTCCTTTCCCCATTTTCCTCTAACCTCCGACTAATCCCCTTTAGCCACATCCTCCAACTCTCTCAGGACTCAAACTCCCCTATGCCGATTATCAATACCGCGCGAGACCACCTTCTTACTGCGCGCGCGCAGGAGAAGAAGCCGTTCAAGTCGCTTGATTGGAGTGCGTTGATTAGTGGGAATCGGCTGGCTGCTGGGTTGGATGCGTTCGATCATAGGAAGCATGTGAGTTTTCCGTATTTGTTCGGGGTTGGGTTGGATTGGGTGGGCGCTGATGGGATTTGGTATTTGTAGCAACACAAAGTCGAGAAGGAGGATTGATGTAGTAGAGCTGGGACCGTGCGTTGGGTGTGAAGAATGGGGATGGATGCAACCTGTATTATGGATATCTGACATTGAAGCATAAATTGTAAAATATCGTTCCGGGCTGGGCGTGAGGCAGTCATCACATCGAATTGAGGTGAAAATACAGGATCCGGTAATATATTAAGTGGAATAAACGAAGCTGGGACATACATTGCGGTGGAGTTCGTTCTCGTCGGGTAACAGGGTTTGGTATCGTGGAAACAGGTGTGGAGAGGAAGGCTATCGACCCATGAAGCTAAAGAGAGCGAGGAAACATACACCGATGACGCAGCCGAGGACGATAGCGTCTCGTCGGCGTCTGGAGTGGATCATCCCGATTAGGGAGTTTATTCCTGGCATCGTACCTAAGATGCGCGAATTAGTACGTGGAAGAAGACAAGTCGTTGCGGCTGCGTGGCGAATTTAGTAGAGAGTGTACGTGGACTTACCAAGTACCCCAGTCATCCTCGAGTTGATACCAGCCAACGATGATCTCTGCCTCGAAAATTCCGCCCGAGTCTCATATGCTTGCCTATTCCACACATCTTCATCAGCGCCCATCCAAAAATTAAGAGAGAAAGTGTGCGAACTCTAATACGTCATCCGTCATTCGGTGCGAACTATCAATTCGTCCTCGTTCGGCAAGTAGAGAATCCGCAGCTGATGATCGGGCCGCTTTGTACGCGCTACACCCGCCCGAAGCTCAGCTTAGTTCTATAAGTAAGTTTGATGGTACTCACTCAATGTCGCTCCGAACATTGGATAGTAGGTTTGCTCGGTCTAAAGCACTCCGAACGTTCGCCTAGCCGCCATGGTGTTATTTCGAGCAAATCATGAGTTACGGAGGGAGGTGCTCACCTTGGTCCTGCCAAAATCTTTAGCATAGTCGTCTAACATCTCCCTATGCATCTGCGCTGAATGTCTCATTGAAGTTGTAACCTCGACCTTGGACTCGACCATCAGGTTCGCCATCCCGTCGTTGGTCTCTCGTAACTAGCACACAATAAATTATTTAGCCACCTACACCACGCCGCAGTACAAATAAGACAGATAAACGAGAAGGACGTTCTCACCTTTTCCAACAACCCCTCAATCTCTTCCTCCATATCCGACCACCGCATCACCGCTCCCTGCTCCGCGTCTCCGCCCTGCCCCGACGAGAGCGCCACAGCCAACCGCGAATAGCCTGTTAGTTTGTCGTTGACTAGTGCTTCCAGCGTGCGGCATTGTCGACGTAAGGATTCGTATGTCGTCATAGTTTAGTGGGATCGAATGGAGGATGAAGAAAGTGCGGTGGTGGTTGTGCAGCTCAGGGTTTAGGCGATACGTCACGTGGCGGTGTGGAGGTTAAATCGAATTTGTACAAAGCGCCTGCGCGGGAGTATTTAATTTACAATTTGGGGACGACGTTCACGCTGAATAGATTAGTGCAATAGATCCGGGAACTCCAAGACCGTGCTAATGTTATTCAAGAAATCCGTTTCCGTATCTCCTACATTTGCGTATGCAAAGCACACAACAATTGCACGATTGCTTCAATAATCCTCGCCACGACTAACAACTTCTTTCACAGTCGGACGCAGAAGAATCGTATGTTCCTATACACCATCTTAAGTTAGGGAACAACGCCGAGGAATCGTGAGCTGTGTGTACTCACGAATTGAGCGGTCATTGATCCGGGCACGTCGGACAGAGGTGGGTAGTCCTGGACGATCCCTTCTTGTACCAGGTTCTTGAGCTGTGGCGAGTAGGATCCGTGTTAGAAGGTGGCGTCGAAGCAACTAGGAAGAGGAACCTACTGCAAGGAGGTATTTTGATTCGCCATGACGGTCGAGGTAGCGTCTGCAGAAGGGGATAGTTCCAAAGTGTTTATTGATCGCCTTGAGCAAAGATTTTGAAGATTCGAGCCTAACCAAAACCACAAGAAATTAGTTCCCGTCTCAAGCATAAGAAGCAAATAGCTCACCGCAGCGGTCCAGTAGGATCACGCATCTTCGCATAATGAGAGCAGTCACCCTACATCCCGACCAACAAAAGTCAGCTTGACCCGCTAAAAAGAGAATTCGTGAACATACACTGTCGATCACATAACCACGCCCCGTGCTCCCAAAAGTCTCAATAGCAAAGTATTCCCCCTCCTCCATCTTGGTCTGGTCTGCTGTTTTGACGATGGGAACAGATTTGGTACCATGAATACTGTACCTAGGAATACTGTGCCCGCAGAGATTCTCGATCGACCTGACTGAGGAGAGATAAGTAAGAGCCCCAGCGGAGACGAGGAGAGGTGTACCTGGATAAGTCTTAGTCCCAATGGTAACTTCGTAAGACTCCATGACTTCTTGGATGGCCGCGCCGACATCGCCAAGCCGGACATCGATGCCTGCTTCCTGAAGAAAGTACAACTATCAGTCGGTGGAAACGTAAAGAGATGGAGAGGATCAACCTTAACGCCCTGGTTCGTCGCGGCCTTGACGGCTTCCAGCAACGCGTCGTACGTTGGCTCGAAATTCAGGGTAAACGCAGAATCGAGTATGTAACCGTTGACGTTGACACCAATGTCAACCTTTAACACATCTCGCTGCTGGAGGACTTTTAAGAATGTAGATTAGTAACGAAAGCAAATTTTAGGACATAGCGACATACCTTTTGTGTCTCCTGCATTGGGCGTATAATGTGCCGCACACTCATTGAGATTGACACCAGTGGGAAAGCCAATGCCAGCCAACTTCCAGTTCTCGGCCGCAATTCCGCCTCCCTCCTTCCCCTGTGCCTCCACCAAAGCACTACAAAACCACTAGTTCAAACGAAAGATCTCGAACAACGAGGTTTCACTTACCGAACACCCTCCTCGATATTCTCCGCAATCTCAGTCATAGTCTGACCCGGCCTAATACTCCTACGTGCATACGCTCGAACTTGCCTATGCACTTCAGCACCCTTTCGAATATTCTGATACGTCGTCTCCGGATCTTCTCCTGCAAGTTTATCGGCCTCTCGCTTCTCAGCAGAAGTAATCCGATACGAATTACTAAACATTATTAGAATTAAAAGGAGCCACATAAAAAAACTCACTCGTTCTTATACTCTTGAATCTCCCCCTCGGGGTAAACCCCACTCGGGAACAGCAACGATAACCCTACACGCGGGGGATCGCTCTGCACCATAGCGGCACCACCCTTTTTTTTCTTTGACTTTTTCTTCTTTTTCTTCTTCTTGGCGCCTTCGCCACCTGCGGCCCCTCCGGTTTCCTCAACTACGTCTTCGGCGTCGTCTTCCTCCTCTTCGAGCTCGACGTTGTCTACGGGAGGGTGTTGGATCATGGTGGTGGTTAGAACGTGGGGATCCCCACGACCAATTACCAAATGATTGTTGACCTTGATCCGCTGGAGGAAGCGCTCGTGCGGGTACGTCGGGCTGGGTCACCTGTATGCTGCATCGCCCAACTACGATACAGTTCACTGTAAGAACTGGATTAAAAATGGTACGCTAAACATACTTATAACTACACAATAGGTTCATAATATAGCTCATATTGAATTCGGGGGTCCAAAGAAGGGGGGACTGCCTCTCGAGATTAGTGCATATATGCACTTATTTCTTCCTAGTAAACCGCTGTAAAATTCGGTACGGGGAAGCGAAATGTCCTACTCGTTATTCCACCGGCGTTTCTTTGTGCGGCAATGGCCGAGTATCCACCAAAATGAGCACAGGACATAAAACAGCATTAGGGATAGCTCTAATTTGTAAAGCTTATTTTGGGCAGAGATTGCGCCACAGCGCTTCGGGAGGTCAATGGATTGGCCAAATACTTTGTAATTATATAGTATAAGAGCTTATACACACATTGTAGTAGCATATTCATGCTTGAAAGTCAACTCTTTACCGCCTGCGGCTCGTGCATTGCGAGATTCATCACGTGCCGCATCATTTTCGTGAGCCATCGAAACATCTTCGGAGCAGCATACATCGACTAAGGTAGACGCATGACAAAGTTTACCACGTGTTACATGTAACCGTTACAATGCTCTCAAAATTGCATTTATTCGAGCCTACCAGACGTCACAGGATAAAACAACGGAAACGAAGCCCATAGAGTTGTAGATAATTCCAACTCGCATCGTTTGGCGTAGATTTGACGAGATTCTGAGATGAAATGGGAAAGTAGTAGGCAAACCTCTCTTGGAATTGGCTCGTCACCTACTGAAAAGATGAATGCTGGAAGCATACCAAACTATTTGTTTTGGTGCCGATGATGTTTAGGCATGCCTATATTACATATAGGTCATTTCTGCTTATTTTTGAGAGATGTTTTGCCAAAGTTATGTGATGTACAAAGTGGGCAAAGGCGGATACAACTAGATAACCACCAATAATTCCCGATAGAGTTTTGCCTACTACTTTCCCATTTCATCTCAGAATCTCGTCAAATCTACGCCAAACGATGCGAGTTGGAATTATCTACAACTCTATGGGCTTCGTTTCCGTTGTTTTATCCTGTGACGTCTGGTAGGCTCGAATAAATGCAATTTTGAGAGCATTGTAACGGTTACATGTAACACGTGGTAAACTTTGTCATGCGTCTACCTTAAGATAATTCCAAGGTTGTAAAACGCTCCTCTTTTCCATTGATGCGATTCAAGAAATCTGTTTCCATATACCTTACATTTACATATACAAAGC
>JANWGL010003811.1:0-32464 GCA_025200755.1 Ceratobasidium sp. C01 | reverse complement strand
TCCACCTACGACTTCCTGTGGAAAGAAAAACAAGCTATTTCTCTCGTATTTAGGTATTATTTATCCGGTACTTGTATGCGCCATTATATCTACGTTTTCGTTCTCTGTGTACACGAGCCGCGATGTGGGTGTATGCGCTGAACTAAATAAAAGTATCCCTCGGGCACTTTAATTATAAGAAAACCGGAACAACATGGCTTTGTATTAACGTACGACTTCACTACAAACGGCTACTCAGGAAGGCCTACGTGTAGCTCAACTTCTACCACTAGATCCTACCGCCATGTATCATTTAGGGTGAGTGTCCCAGATGATAGGACCGTGGATGATCTATTTGGGTCAGATTCCCAAACAACCTACAAAATGTAAGTAGATCTTAAGTATGCCAGGAAAAATTGAGCAAGAAGCAACATACCATCCCATTGGCGGTCTTACGGATATACTTGTAAGAAAAGGCTGTCCCAGCTGGTATAGGCACGCTAGCACTCCACGTCGGGTAAGAATTAGCGGACATTGCGATCTGCCTAAATGTTGAACGGGTTTGTTCACTGGAGCATCAAATTACTCACCGAGTTCTCCGGAGCCCACGATCCAAGCCCAGGAATGCTCCCGATTACAAAAATGTTCTTTGATCGATATTTTCAGCATTGGCAAGGCACAGTCACCGCAGAATAAACTCACGTCGCCGTAAACTGTTTCTGCGTACTCGTTAAATGCTACAAATGACCCTTTACCGGTTGCTCCTACAAACAAAGCAATAGCGGAACGAGCCGGCACGGTAGCCGTAAAGGTGCCCCCAGATACAGTGTAACTATTACCGAATTCTTAGTAAAGAGTGCTTAGAAAGTACTAAACAAACACTTACGAAGTGCCAGTACAAGTTCCACCATTGTTAGGAGCGCCTGATATCATGTCGCAGTATGATGCATCCGCCAAAGGCGTGGAGAACGTGCGGATCCACGCATTGTCTGAATTGTTGATCACAACATAGCCTGTACTACCTATATCCATATGAGTGACAATATCTATATCATGATACGAGCAAATCTCACCTCTACCAAACGTAATTTGCTGTGAGGTGCCCGTGACCCAATTGTTAACAGTACCGCTTACGCCGTTACGCCATTTGACCATCCCCGCAATTGCGGTCCAACGGTGCTGGCATTGCCACCCGTTTGCGCCACCTGAACCGGAGCAAGAGCCAGTTCCATTCGCCGGACTGCCCTCGTTCGTATCGGAGAAAGTGTAAGAGGATAAAATGGTGGGTGTGCCATATGGGTAAGCCCTGGCGATAAAATATGGTGCATAACCATCAGCATATGCGAGAGGCTCAGAAGATAGTGGGGCGTGCGTACATGACGAACACATTGGCGAGGATATAAACGGCTCCTGACTTGTAGCTTAGAGAGGCGCCGGTGCGCTCGGTATCGTGATTTGCGACAAAAACATTAGCGCCGTTCGCGGGAATCCATCCTAAAAAACGTATATTTATCTAGTATAGATCGATGTAAGATAACAAGGTTCAGGAACACACCGCGGGTTTCGAGGTTATTAAGATTCGCAATTCCGCTCAACTGGAAAGCGTCTTGAAGCGCAGAAGTATAACGGAACTCTTGGACGTCTCCGTTCCCGACGTATTCTGATGGCTGAATTGGTTCGGTCGGGCCTGCTCCAACCTAGACCAAGGTGGTTAGTCGTTGGGGAAAAAAGGGCAGCAATCCACAATTGCTACCTCTTGAGTGACATAAGGTCTGGTGGCGAGGCGTCCAAGGATATTACTGATGTCGCTCGCCGGAATATCTTTATTTATTGTAATTTGATGCAGGGACAACATAATTGAGCGTAAAACACTCACGCTTCGCAGCATCGAGGCGCAATCCAACAACGCCCAACGACTGTAAATCTTCAATATAAGATGCCAGTCGTCCACGAACCCACTCCGTATCGGTCGCGAGGCTTGTAGCAAATGAGATATCAGCCCCTGAAAATAACTAAGTATATGCGCAGAGAACTTACTCAGAAAGACCATCTAATTCGCAAGTTTGAACCTCTACGCGGTTGCTGTAGTCTATGATGACGTCGTAAGGCTCAAGACCACAGTGGTGAAAGTCTTGAGTCTGATAAATCCCAGGGTAGTTGTATTTCGCTTGTGATGGGTAAGTGCTAAGAAGCTCGAAACCTTAACCATTGTACATACTATATGCTGCAGGAATTCAGTAAAAAACGGTTTACATTTTTGGATAAATTCTACCTACTTGAACCACCAACCCCAGTGCCACTCTGCATACCGCTCATATGGTTCATAATTGTGTCGGCAATTACACCAACTCCAGCAGCCTACCAAATACATTAGGCTCGTTACAACAAAACCCGAACTAAGAATCACTTACCTTGCACTTCGCGATCATGTTCTACCAGAGCTATTAAGCGCTACCCCTCACGCCTGATGTCAAAACAGCCTACCTGAAACTGGCTTCTGTTTCCCCGCTTAGAGGTGAGCGTATATGATACCGGGGCGTAGTCGCTCGACCATTGGGAGCCCGTGATATGTTCGGCCGGAGGGGATACCTATGTGAGTTTTGCTTACTGCGTCGTGACGTGTCTATGAGTCGATGCTAACCTGAACAAATCCATAACCCGCTGCTCCGATAAAATTAGCACACTCTGCGGCGATGCTATCCCAGTTCCACTGAAACATTTGAATAATGGCAGCTTCAGATTATACCAGTTAGCGTAAATCCGTGTAACCCTAGAGGAGGTGATGTACTTTTAGATCCGCTAGGAGCGCGAGGCTCTAACCTCGGGGGTGCGGCGGTGGCTACCATAGTTGCCGCAGCAAACGATAATAAGTATCTGAACATACTAGCGAAATCAGAACGGGTCAATGCAAGTGAGCGTGTCGTCGACAGGCTCGGGGTATTGATATATGAACGCTCAAGACTTCTCCGAGTTGGCCTTACGAACCCGCGTATGCGCTTCCCTCGGCTCAATTCATAACGAAGCAAATCAGTAGTAAGTAACGATCATCATGTGAGTTCGATTGACCTTTCTCTCGTTCGTTTACTAGCTGAATTGAATACGACATCAGCCGCAGTCGTATTCCTCTATATGCGCTCTATGCCTAAACACCGGAAACGCCAGTGGGAAACCGCTGACTCAGCCCACCACCCTCCACCCACTTGTTTATAAAACAGTGGTAACTAGTTTGTCCGAGACCGCTTGCCTTTTCTATACGCTAATTAGAATCATGTTTATGAGGTATCTAATTGTAGTCATGCTCTGATCGACTGTTGCACATGGAAAGCATCGAAATTGCGTGGCGTTGTAATTGTTTGGTGAGAGTGCCTTACTCAGCAGGATCATCGTCGCCGTGCGCAGAGGGGGACACGACCGCAGCCGCCCCTCCCCCCTACCTGTATCCGGTATCGGTAAGATCATGCTTCCAGAACGATCTTAAGCTCAGAGAGGGACTAACGTGAACAAAATATGAGCAACGCATCAATCTCGTTTCGTTTTGCAGGCTCAATTCCCCGCATACACCCATGAAAAGCGGCCAAAATACTCATTAAACGCTACTCTTATGCTACGAATATTTCCAAGCGCAGCTGGAGCAACCGTGTACTGATTGTTCTCTAGGTAGAGTTATCAAATAAAATATATAGATGGGGGCGGGCGTGAAAGAGCTCTGCGTAAGGTGCGAATGTTTTGTCTACTCCAGCAACGCTTTATCACTTGGCCTGACGTTTGTGACAATGGGGTATAATTCATAAGACCGCGACTCGCCCGCAAAGATCAGCTCACTTGAATCTCTCCTGAACCCCGTCATCGGTGTAAGTTCGCTTGAAAACGAGGCGTAGCGAGGAGTGATAGGTATCTAACCTGATCGGAGTAATTGTTTTTTAACAATCGTTTGGGTCCCATATAGCGAGACCATCTGATTCAGTGCTAATCTAACGGCAAGTATGTTTCCGGGAGAAATGAACCACGCCGCATCCTGTTAAGTGGCACAATGATCTCAGTCATGTCCGAACTGTTGTGTGCCGGTAGCAGGCTCGTGCTGCTCGCCAATTCCTAGGATTTTGCCACGACTTTCCCTACAGCTTTCTTTGTAAATCTGAGGTTAACTTGAAGAACCCGGAGATGCGGCAAAGACAGATTGAATCCAGATTAGAATATAGATCGAAAATATTGTTCGCTTGGACGGGGGCATGAGGTCACCTGACTCAATCACGTGAAACCCAAGCTAGTCTTTGCAAATCGAACATTCTCAAACCGACGGAACCTTGAGGTTCCACACCAGTTCACTTGAGTAGACTGTTCGTTGAGAAGGGCCCGCAGGACACGCTTGGCTTTTCACATTTGCACTATCCTCCCGACTCTTCTCTTCGGAGGCTACGATATCGAATCATTATCTGCGATCGAGCCCACTACCAACGGTCGCTCGATCATCGAACAACGATCTTCTTCCCCTGGATATACAACCAGTGGCAGACGCCCCAGCGAATAAACACAGCTTGCTCCTAGCCCACTTCAGGACACTTCGATCCGAACTTGGGATGCTCAACACGCTCGCCAACTATTCCACGTTTAGAACGTACGTACGGTCTGGACCGTCCAGGCCGGCTAATAATGCCGCTGACACTCCGATGAGTCTACCCCTATCTTTAAGCGTTAAACCCACGCTTGCCACGCGAAACACAGCCTGTCCCGGAGATATACCACCGCTCCCCGTTTCCCGCACGTGACTTACTAACCTAGGAAACAGAAATCCCCTCCCCACGGTGCGAATGTTTGGGTTTACCTCAAGACCTCGAACACCGGAAACTATACACCGCTCTTCTGCCGCCCTCAGATTGAACTAACTAGATTCGTCTCTCGGGCTCTCGAGCAAATCAAACAGCACTTCCGACAACCTTCTTCCAACCTCTACTCGTTGTTTTCGCCACAAGTATCGGTCCAGCTGCCAAACCGACTGGCACACCACCTTTCCAGAATATCATCCTCATCAGCCCCCGTCACTCTAGGTTTCTCTAAGTGGTGCATTCATTCAATTCTACCTTGGGGGCGTAACCGGGTTGGGCCACTCAACGCGTCCATACTACGCGTCCAACCGCGCATCCAACGCCATTCATGTACTGCCATCTACGCCCTCCATATCGTAAGTGTCTGCTATCCTATTTGACGTATACTAGCCTATGTGCCAGTTACGTGGTCTCGTGCGCGCCTGTGTGGCTAGAAAGATGGCTCACTCTCCCCACTCGAACGCTTGGAACTACAACGCCAACCTTACATTCGTCTCCTTCCCAACACTACGTACCTAAATGCGGATCGCATATGTCCATATCTCTTCAAGGCGCCCAACGTTATCTTTCACAACTACGGTCGCCACACGAAAATCTCTCTTTTTTCGTTGTTAAAACCCGGGTACGGTTCCTCTCGTCTGTAACAAAATAGTCTACCGCTAACTACTACCCGTCTCGCCTGTGCTGTTCCTTACCGTCTGTTAGCTTGACTAGTTGACTTGTCATCGACCGGGGCTCTACCCGCTAATCCCACCATGAAGACTAGCCGGACCACACAATGCCTTAAGGTACTCTACTTACCCGACGAGGCGCATGCTTCTTGCATCTTCCCCCCACCGTTGCACGAGTTGACCAACGTTACCTCTTTTGGTTGTTCATGATGCAAGTCATGCCAGTCCATATTGGTGAGTGCCATTCCATCTTCTGCCTGGCGTTAAATGTCCCCGTCGCGGTGTATTAGTTCATCACAAATATATTCGTATTTTTGTTCTCCAAACACCCGGCAAACAGCCTCGTCAATCTCTGCAAGCCGTCCACACCATATGCGCCGTTTTGCGCGTGCACAGGTTCCAATTGTATATAACTGCTTCATGTTGGAATCTTAATTGCGCACATCAGAGGAGTCAGACCCCCCATGCACGGAAGACTGATAGCGTGTTTGCGGATTTCAACATAGCCTAAGTCCTACGAATACGCCCTCAAGGCGCAAAAGCTTCGGTGGTCGAGTTACATAGACATCGTGGCCCTGCCGAGCGGCGCCAATGCCCGGGCGGCGGATTCTTGTTGGCTCAGCCGAACGCTTGATTAAACTCGGTCTTAAGCAAAGAGCTCAAAATGGTCGGTATCCTTTAGACCGTTTACGAGGTTGGGAGGACTTGTGAGATTTTGTTGTGAGTGACCGTTTACGCGCATTGTGGATATTCGCTCCAAATACTGGGTGCTGAGATGACCGAACTAGATCCCCGGCAATCATATGACGAATCCGAACCTGCAGGGCTTCTCCCAAACATATCTTCCGGATTCAGCTGTCGCGGATGAGCGTTTGCTTCAGCGTGAGCCACATACATGTTGCCTCCTTGGAATACTGTCGACCACTCATACCTTCATATGGAGCCCGGGGTAATCTCCTGATTAGCCACATGGTAGGCCGGAGAGGTTCTCTCGGAACCTAAATCCATGCCGCCTCCATATTCATATTTATACTTCTGCTCTTCCTGCCCCTGCGACTTCATTCTCTGCAGATCCTTCGAGGTCAACGCGTCCCAAGTAAGCCTTACATATGCCCGGCTTGGACGTTAACGGGGTGTGCTAATGCGTGTTTTGCTTCTATCATCGTCAGTAGCGCCGTGCTAGCCGCGAATCATGTCGTGTTCAACAACCCGCCAGGTTGCTCTGTCCTCCGATACTGGCATAGATAAAGCTGTAAACTTTGCAACGCTACTCCCGACTGCTCCCATCGAGCTGTTGTGTGCCAGGGTGGGTCGTTTCAACTCCACACTCTCATCCCTCACTGGCTGTTGATCCCGAATGCCCATTGCTAACGAATGTTGCACCACTCTAGCCCTCCTCAGTGTGAGTCCGAACACTTTAGGTCGTCGTCCACCCTCTTCGCTTGTCATATTTCGCCGCTGTCAATAGAAAAAATAGTGATAGTGGCACGCCCCTCGTTCGCCGGCCCAACGACATTCAGGTCCTGGGCATTTCTCCTTCTTCACTCGCAGTACGTATGTCTGTATCCTATTGATTCCCAGTCCACCTGTTCTTCGATGGCTTTTGTTCCGCGCACAGCAGCGCTTATACATAGCAGCATGTTCGAACCACATACTCTCCGCTAATCTTCGCCATACCTCATCTTCAGGTTCTCCTAGACACTCTTAACTACACGGGTGGACTCGTACAACTGTTGTGAGTAGCACTGTTATTAGCCCGGATAAAGCGTCTCTTTTTCGTTCTCCTGTGTTCTGAGAGTTAACAATAATCTTTTGTTTTTCCCCGGTGTTAGCAAGGCGGTCTCCCGTTCGTCTAATAGCCCACCACCAACAAGCTGGCCTCCCTACTATCAAGCACCCGTCGGAGTCTGCGCCCGCCCAAGGGCGACCGCTCGACAGGCCTACGAGCTGGAAGAAGTCCTGAGCGACCGACAAGCCACACACCGGAGTTTTCCTCGGCTCCCAAGAACGCCTGAAACTCCGTAATTATTTGCTCGATCGACCTCTTACCGATGAAGCATATCATTCGCATGTTGTGGTCACCTCCAGTTTGACTTGGGCCCGAGCACGCTCAAGTTCTCAACTCCTCAGAGATACTCAACAAGGTGAGGAAGGTTTCGTGGCTATTCACGTATAGTGTGCCAACCATTAGTTGTTATTCAGAGCATGTAGAGAGGTTTCAACAATTGAACTGGCAAACACCAACGCTGTATTATAAGTTATTATTTTGTGAAATATATCAACATTTAGATGGCCCGCAGTATTTGAACCGCCGAGTTTCAAACTCAGTCGACGTGCTAGAATATCCGACACAGTGTGAAGAGAACAACTTTAGCACCAACAACGCACTTTTTTATTGAGAGATGCCTTACGCAGCCATACGTATCCACAAAGCGCTTGCACGCTACTTCTCGGGCGACCGCCATATCAGCACCGTTCCCGGATGAACATCTCAAGAATATACCACTGACTACGTTATTTGAGCAATTAAACAGCTATTGGGTTACAGAAAAGGCGTACCAATGGGAACACAAACGATAGGGTCAAGTGAGGTATATCTGGAGTAGTTCTCCGTATGAAAATCAACGTGAATGTGGCGCGTCGCTGCCCAACGTATAAAATACATGTAGCTCGATTCGTTACGCGAACGTTCCATGACGCGTCCAGTAGGTTTCGCGATTTGCTTGCCAAGCCAGAGCTCCATGTAGGTAAGCGGCAAGACTGGCATGTTGACAGACATTATATGTTGGCCACTATCTAACAGAAGGAGAGCAATGGGGTCGAGAGTAACCCCCCCTCCTTCCCTAGGAACATAACTCTTATACTAGAGTACGTGAAACGCGTGGAGATAATATGTCGCTCTTATAGGCGTATCTGGATAGTCGCTTTGTGCACGGAGGGTGACACTAAGGATGTGAGGGCCTCGATCATCCCCTTTGCGATTTGGACATGTTTTGCTTAGATCGCGCCTCACACGACGAGATGCCATGAAAGAGAAAGCCGTCCCACATGAGAAGTGTAAACCCTCATGTGGCTAGTGCAGCGGAGGCGTTCTTCGTTTCCGTCGGACGTTTTAGCAAAATGATCTTACGCTCATTCCGTTTTTATAGTGGTATCGGGACACCATGGCGATGCTTATAACAAAATAGATTACGTATACTGGTGTTATAGAAATGTCTTACGTCCGGAGAGAAGAATGTTTCTAAGTTTTAACACCAGGTGTTTTCTTCATTTATACTACGAAAGCACCCAGTAGTAATAACCTTCTGATCTCTAAATCTAGCGTCACCGTTGCGCTGATCACGAGGCGCCTTGAGGAAAAGACAAGGGGCTGGGGCTTGTATCAAGATATCTATAGTACGATACAATACTATCGTCGAACGGCAGTCGTGTGTATTCCGGAACCGATATGAGAGGAGGAGCCCCTGTTTCGCTTGTTGCAGCGGTATCGTGGCTCCAGAGCGCAAGGAAGACTCGTGGACCGGATAGTTGGGTCCAAAATCGGCGAGCGCTATAATTAATACGGTAGACTAAACACGGGGTACGGAGCGCGGGGTGTACGTACCAAAACTGTTCATCGAGGTAAGCACGATGTGCGCAATATCCCGAGTCATGTGACAATATAAAGTCACGTGCTCGATTAACTCATTATGTAAGTCCCGGTCCAGGTGGCTCACGCCACACGGTAATTCTCATTGTGCTCTAAATTTAACTGGCCGTGACGGTTTCTCAATTTATGATATTATTCGTACTGAATTACACTAGAAAACGGGTAGGTAGATTCTAACCTATGTGCGATTTATCGCTTGGTCGTAGCAGAAGCCAGTTGGCACGTATGAATCGTATTCCGTTTCCACACCATAGAATCCACAATACCTAGAGACGAAAGTAATTTTAGAAAGCTAAACGCACATTCCCATAGAGGTGAAGCACAGGAACTGTAATTCGAAGTTCTAGTTGCGTTGAATTACGTATCCAATAACGGGAAGTCTGAACGTACCCGAGGTCCGGAGTTTCTATGACCGTGCGGACTTACACCAGCGAGGTATTCATAATGGATCGTTGAGGTGCGGGGCATGCCGTACTTGTTCGGATTGGGAGACCCTGTAAATCGAGTCTAGAAGAATAATCATAGGATAGAACTTTCAGTTGAAAGACCCAAGACACAGCGCCGAGAAGCTAATAGCCAAGTTTCGAAGACTGAGAGACCGGAGATCTGAGAATAAGCCGATAAGCAAGAGTATCCAGCCTCAGAACGGACCCAGTAAGTCCATGAGAATCCATGTGGCTGTTGTTACCTAATCTTGCAGTTGCATTTCGCCTAATTTCTCGCTTTCGTCTTCGTCCCCTTCAACGTTATTGAGAATGGCCTCACCGCTCGCCTAGCTGCCCCCTATGGTTTGCTACGCTTCCCCTCACCGGCATGCCGCAGGTTCCTAGAGTCCATACGGTCTAGCAAGCTACGTTCATACCAGAGGGCCTTAGAGGTACCAATAAGTGCCCATCAACCCTCACTTCCCGAGTTCGCGCGTTACCTTAGATCTCCGGTCGCCGAAAATGGTAAGGTAGCAATAGGAATTGACCTTGGGCACCAATAGCGCAAAACGTCGGCGAGTCGCTATAGCGTCATCAGAATATGTGTTTATTGTGCTTCCAGGTGCTTCATCAAACTCACTGGAGCGTCGCGCAAATAGATCCTAACTTGGGAATTGGCAGTGTGTAGAGTATGTTCCGTTGAAGGAGTGGCGGCAAATACACTAGGACAGGAGAGGGACGAACTAGCGATTACTCCAGTTGAAATAGAGAGGCTGCAAGCAGAATGGACTAAACCCTAGTGTAGGCCCGAAGGACATAGACATCGCAGAGGTGCCAAAGATGGTCGGAGCGGCTCATACCGTCGAGCGAAACGCAAAGTACCAAATTAGACATGTAGACGGTCGCAAGAGCAGTGGATCTCAAAGAAGTTGGCATAAGATATCCCAGTTTTGTATATCGTTCGGTGTTGTGAGGAGGGAAGTATATCGATGATGCGGTGTATCTTTCTCATATTACTTCCAGTGAATCTGCCTAGATTAGCGTAACGTCGCGTCTACCGAACATTCTGCAAATAAAAAAGTAAGAACCGCCAAATCAACGAACTAGGTTACAGATTTACTTAACACTTATTATTAGCACGAAATTCTTGGGATATTTTTGGCGAGTCCGGCATGTTGGAGCCAAGTTGAAGCGTCATCGAGGTATCACGTGGTCGAGGTGCGAGGTGGGGTCAGATGCCAGTGCTGATGACGAGACTGCGTCCCCTCTTGCGTAAAGAGGGCGAGAGGGGTGCTCACCAGATATGCGTAGGTCCAGACAACGGAGATTTGCTCGCCGACGTTTTAAGGTGGTTCGAAAGGATCCACAACCAGCCTACAACATGAGCCTTAGTTCTGTGCGTGCCCTCGCTTGTTCTCCCCCTTCAGCGCCACGGTTCGCAAAAACAAAGTATAAGGATTCACTTACTAAACAGTTCTCCGGTCACCCAGCAAGTTCACCCTCTAGTAAGGACTAACCCTTGCAAACAAAAATAAGTTACCAACATCCATTACATACCCTATAGGCTGAGGCCTTTGAAGAATGTGGTATATTGCAAAACGAAACTGCTCAGCACACAAGCTTATGATAAATGTTGAGTAAACACTAACCGTAGTATCCTAACTTCCCAGGTAGGAGTGTTTGCACGAAGTATTGCTTGGTCTCGTGTACTCAAGTGAACAAGTGAGCAGATGCAAGTTGCGCCTTCGGTTAGCCACAGTCTTCAGCCGCAAAACTGAAAAGAAAAATAGCGTTATAGGTGAAGGTGTTTCCGTGAAAAGGCTCTGGGGGGTAGGAACACAGCCAACCGTAGGAGGTAGTTGAATTGAATGCTGACGTTGTGCAAATCAAGACTAGCGCACTTGAACCGCCCGGCGTTTCAAATCCCGGCTGCGGCCTTATCCCACGACAAGTCGAGGGCCTCTCTGCGGAAGTCGATAGAAGAAAATTTGGGAGATAACGGCTAGAAATTCGAATCAGTTCATAGTGAGCTGAAATGGAGAGTAAATAACCCAATATTTGTGATCGTTGCTTAACAAGCGAACCCACGAAACGTGAACCTCAACATGATTTCACCTAAAAGGGAAACTTCAAAACAAGGATGTTTAGGTGTTAGCCTCTCGCCGCTAGGACGAGCAATGTACAGCAAGTCCAATTTTCGAAATGCCTCCCCCGTTCGTTTTAAAGGCGTACTAAAGACGTGAGAGTGATATCAAAACAATAGAATCACCACTACTTGAGGCACGCTCAAGCCAGCTCCCCTAGTGAATGACGGTTCGGCAATGCATTGAATGACTCACCATATCAAGCTCGACAGACAGTGACAAGTGATATCTGAAACAAGGCTACAACCCCCGCGGCAATTGTAGTAGTTTGATTGTGGAATATGATAAATTTAGGATCGCAATAAGTGATCGTTGATTGAAAGCAGCTACCCTTATTTGACTCATAGTCAGCATCCCGCCAGGGGCGAACACAGTCCATGCGCCACCAGCTTACAGCTTCAAGATCATTTAGCCCTGGTAGAATTTCATTATTTCCGTTGTATTCATAACCGGAATAATTCAGGGCGACTGAACTAAATTACTTCACCGCGAATTGCAGGTATGAATCTGAGCGTTCAACATTCGACTGGCTCTGCTCCAATTTATCGGACATCTATTGTTGGTATCACTAACCCGCTGGAACAATGCTCATTAAAGGTTAGAAATCAACAAGAAAGGTATGGAGGCAATAAGAGCGTCGAGTAGCCATCGATAGGAATTGAACTTTCAGTAAAAGGATTTACTCGTGGACCGATCCGAGAAATATACGATAGAATAATTGTATGATTTTATGACTAGGCGCATCGCTGCTTTGCTGTGGGATATTCCTATTGATGTGGTCGCTTGAATTCTCTAATCCGCCAAGCTAATTGGCACGCGCACACGCATAGCGTCCCCGGACCTACCACCGACTTCACTTTATCTAATCACACCGTGCCTGCCTCATTGATTACGCTCAAGGTAAAGTTGTACATATAGTAAGTATAAGGCGAGTAATAGATAATCACTCCCACCATGGGACCGGTTTGCGGTCCCAGGCTTGACATCAGCTGGAAGATTAAAATGTTCGTCGCTTTTTTAGAGTGGCTATATGCGTCTATCTCTGCGTTTGGGTCGATCCTTATTCCGTGCGTTAACATATTTTGCGCAGCCTAGAAATCCTTGCTAAGAAATCTAGCACGCAAGTACTAACCTAATCGACCCGCATATACCCGGCCCACAACTGAAGCCTGGTACTTTTAAGTCTGACACCGAGCGGAGGTAGCAACATATTACAACATACGTACGTAGATTTACGAGTTTATTTAGTGCGAGCTCCGTTACTCTTGGGATAGCCGAGGTCTGATTCGTGTTGCTCATGCGGTGGTCTGGGATACCCCGCGTCCGGCACGACCCGTCAGGCAGAGTGCATATTGTCTAATGCTGCGCTTGAGATGCCAATGTAATCCCCGCGATTACGTTCAAGAACTAGAAATATGGATGCCTTTCCCTACTGATTTTATCAACTCGAAAAAGGTATGTCATAGAGAGGCGTCGGTGGGCGCGTCCGGCACAACTTCAAAGGCGCATCTCAAGCCCAGATATACACTAAATCAGAAACCGGAATTCACATCCATGATACACAGGGTTGACGGGCGGTGGAATCCAAAACCGGGTTGGAGTGTTTGTGAACACGTAATGGATCATCGGAGGGATTTTGCCATATTTGACTAAATTAGGATCGGGATCGAATTCGATGCGCAGTGCGGGGCAATTACCTTTGATCGGCTCGTAACCGATCCCTTGGTTAAATTGTGGTCTCCCATTCTAGCTTCCCTGGCTCTCAGGTTGGGCAGGCCCGGATAGTGTTTTGCTATATTCATAAGCACCTGATTCGTTAAGCGGTCGATCTCAAGTTTCATCAAGATGTGCCGTAGTCGAGTTGCCAAAGTAGATGTGTTCTGCGAGTACAAGACGAGCCCTTGCTCAATGCACTGATAGAGTCTCAGCAACTAGCCAGTTCATCTCCATATTAGGACAAATTAATTGACTGACAGCGCTGATCCGCTCAAGAAACGCCCGTTCGGGAAGGCGATGACGAAAAAACGTAGCATTGTTATAGGGGAAGACAATAATAGCTGTCACAAATCGTTATTTTACCGCCCTTGGACCTCGAGCCAGAGGGAATCTTCGAAGTAGTAGAAGCGAGGTTGTTCAAAGTAGTGAACAATAGAGTGACTGAGTCTCGGCTACACTACAGAACAACGGTCGTCGCGGAACACTGTACGGTGATTTTTCATGCTTATGGTTATGTGTAAAACTGTGCTTCAGAATTCAGCTTGCTTCTCCTAGCCCATCTGTAATGAACCATTCCGATAAGCGCAGAAAGGGGCTTTCCCTTTTCTGTACCCCGAAAGTGGCGTAGCTTGTCCCAGACTTAGGAGGGGTAGAAGGCGTTGTGGACTAATTTCAAATGGGGTTTCCCAACGAAGAAATATAGCGCATACAACCCATTCATCAGCACACGTCAGCGGAAAGGAAAGCGGCAACAAGTCAGAAAGTTTAAATTTAGGAGATGTAAAGTGAAATGGTTACTCAATCGAAGCCATTTAGTCTGGACAATGGGATATAAGTGACGAAAGATGGAACGGTTGAAAAGGCGGGATTCAGTTAGATCCAACCCCACGAGCCCAGAATCAAAGTTAAAAAATGTCCCTAATAATAGATACACTCATTAAGTCATTAACCACACCTGAGAGTGTCGTAGCTTGGTCTGGTGTCGGAGTACCAGAAGACACATCCAGAGGCAGGTCGGCAGAAGCAAGTGTTAGCGCGGCGCGTAGAGATCGCGAACTGCAACCCTGAATGAGGATTGGTATGTGAAAAAGTTCCTATAGTCTAATAGAATCCACTTCTTGGGGGTGTCCATGTAGACCAATTCGCTTCCTCTTGGGAAGATGGGCGGAGCAGCTTTCTTTACAGGAAATGGGCAGGTGTGTGAGCGTTTTTTGTGTTTACGCTTCTTGGCGAAGTCGACAAAGTTTTTCTCCGCCATCAGTTCCTGGGTTCTCGGGGCGAGCATTACCTTAATGTCTCGTACTTCGTTCCGTCTTCTCACGCGCACAGCGTGCTTTTTCGCCTCGTTAAGGTCACGGGCTGATTTAATCATATCTCTTTGTAGTTAATTAGCCTATCTAGCTACATTCCTCCTTGCCGCTCCCTTTTGTTTGCCTTTCGCGCCTTCAATTAGCCCCTCTATGGTGTCTTGTTATATTCTTTGTGTTCCGTTACCGGCTGCGCGCCACGTCTCTGCCACTGGGTCTTCTGTGGTTCTTGGTTATCTCGTCCCCCCTCTCCCCCTTCTCCACCTTACCTGTAGTAGAGTCGCAACATAGGGCCCGACCTCGAAACGATTGAAAAATAATCTAGATTTAAAAAAGAAAAAAGGAAAGGAAAGAAAAAAGTCTTTCATCCGGGATAGCTCATCCTCGTTTGTTAAATTGACACGAATCGAGGTAGCGAACAAGGCGACTGTCCAAGAATTGCGTATTCCCCGTCATGCGGAGCCGACGTGGAACGGGAGATACTAAAGAAAGATAAATACCGTGTACATATATCAAGAAGTTAAAGGGTATCCATTCGGAGGTTCGATTGTAGGTTCTGCTCTATCCAAGATAAGTTAGTTTTGTTACTTTTTTCGCCTGGGTAAACCTCATATAGATAGGGTAAGCTATTTTGAAAATTTTGACCACACGAATCCTATTATTTGTAGAGAGGAGTAAGCCATACCAATTCCTGTTTAACATGTCGTTGCTCCATAGCAATACGGCTACGGTTCGTGCCGGCGCTTGTTGGCCTCAGAGCCTTGATTATATAACCGCTCGGAACCATGTTTTGATCAACCCCACATCCCTTATCGACCACGATGGCTGCCTTCACTGAAAAATGAATCTTCTCGAGCGACGGAATGCGCGTCCAAACCCGGCACTATCTTCCTCTGACACCAAGTACGGCAGTGACCATTGGGTGTGTTCGGTTTTAAAGCCGCAGTCCCCTTCGACTATGGTTTATCGAACATATTGCAGAGTACATTTTCTGGCGGCTCGCTCAACAAGCTGTTTAAAACAGGTGCCCTTCATGCGGGTATTTAGTTACATTCTCGCTCTGTGCTATAAGGGTAATTGCGGTTCTTGCTCACGACCAACGAGGATCGCGCTAAATACCGAGAACCAGTACGCCCCATAGTTCCCTCTAATTGCATTCTGATCGTTCTTATACGCCCTCAACTGTCGTGTATAGGAACCCCTTAGCGAAATAGGGCAAATCCAGCTGGGCCGAACAACACACCGGCATCCAAACCGTATTGGACGTTCCCCGCCAGGGCATTTCCCTCTCGGTTGTATTTTTATAACGGGCCACAGCGTAAGTAATACCCTCTCACCTTTAGCTAGCCAATTTATTCACCCACTCCTTGGCACTTGTAAACCGACCTGTCCTTCAAACTGTTCGCTCTTGGGAACAAATAGAGTAATAGGGAGCCGGATCGGGGAGGGTAAAAGGGCCGCTCCAGAAGGTGCGGTGTTTCGTCAAAGGCAATGACCGAAGCTGGCCTCGCCCTTACAAGTATATCATTTTATTCCGCTTCCACTCGCAATAAGACCTACCTTTGACTCTTCCTCCTAGGAGCACCCGGACTCATCCAACAAACTAAACCCGCTCCCTCCTGGCAGGTCTGTCCGTTTTCACTCTTCCTAGTTTCCTATATAAGAAGCGAATTCCCCAGTAGGTCAGCACCAGTGGTTTTGAACCGAGAGCTCGTTTGGGATATTTATCACCGTTCCGGCCGCAACCGCGGTCAAACCGAGGTATGCATCCTCGAGCCAAGATTTCTCCTTGCCTGGAAGTATTCAGCAGCGAAATTCACAACGATCGCCGCAGAAAACCGTCTTTTCAATCTTTGGCACCTAGGTAAGGTCTCACATTGTCGTAACGAGCGAGTGCACAGAGTCCGACAAAGAGGCGCATTCCCGGCTAGTATCTGTCTGCGCTCTTGCTCGAGCCAATCAACGTCAGTTCTTTCCGCTGTTCAGAATGCAAGGCAAACCACCCCGTATCGGTGAGTGCCATTCGATCTTTCGCCGATCTCAATGTCTCCATCGCGATGTAATTCGATCAAATATATTTGAAATTTCCATTCTTCAAACATCCCGCGCAACGGCTCCGATGGACCCCTCGGGCACGTTCCAAAAACGCTGTTTCAGCACGCATAAACGGCGATCCTACAAGCGTTCGCTTCATCTGAACTTTACCCACGCCCTTTGTTACGGACAGCGAGGGCCCTGGCGCTCCGCTGTTATCAAAATAAATCAAAACAATCATCAAATGAGTCAGACCCACATCCGCGCGAGATCAGTCGATAGGGTATTTCAACACATCCAATCCTATTCGCCTGCGCGAGGGCTCCGGCGGGCGGGTCAAGTAGTGATCTCACGCCTGCCTCACCGCGCCAACGGTAACCAGCGAATTCGGTCGGTTGGAATACATCGAATTTGCTCCGATCTAGGAGTGCGGTGAAATGGCTTCCCCTCGGCACGGACATCTCCAGGGGACCCTTGTCGCTACGCCGTATCCTCAGTATGGATGATACCCCCTAAATCGGTTGGCTTCCTCAAAAGATCAGACTGTTTGAGCGACGAAGGGGAAGAAGCTTTGCTGAGGATAAATTGTCATATATGGGCGACAGGTGCATGTACGCATAATTGAGGCCCTCTAGGGACGTTGTTGCGAGACCAAATTGGATTCTGGGGTAGGTACGGCAAGAGGGAGCTTCGTATTGGTTGGTGTTTATTACAGTAGCTTTGCACCAGACCGACTTTCAAAATGTTGGAATCAGAATCTACCAGAAAGCCCAAGTATCCCTGTCCTGAACCTACAACTTGCAGAGATATTCCATCATAAACCATTCCTGAGTCAGCCCTTCCTTACAAGTGAGCGCTTTCCGCATCGTCAACCACATGGGCGCTGGCTCGCCCGGTCTCAATACCGGCCACTCACGGGCCTATGTGAGAGTCGCGGTATTTCCTTGGTCAACCGGGTGGTAGACCAAACAGGCTCTCCCAGAACCTAAACTTCTGCCCCACACTCAAACTTGCGGTCCCGCTCTTTCCCGCCACTACGATTCTACACCCACTAGATCGTTCGACGTAGGCATGGTACAGGTGGGCCCCATGCGTTAAACCTGAATGTTAACGGAATGTGCCAATTGGTGCCACCGTCAGCAGCATGCTAAGCGGGCCTGTTGTGTCCGAAGGCTCACCAAGTTGCTCTGTTCACCAACATCGGCACAGACAAAGCTATGAGCGTTGCAACGCTACTCCTGGTCACTCCCATTGGGCGTTTTGGTGCTAAGGTTAGTTGTTTCAACTCCACACCTTTCGTCGTTCGCTTGTTGTCAACCTCAAGCACCCTTTGCTAACGATGGCCGTACTACTCTATCACTTCTGGCTACTGAGAGCCTGACTAACTTGCGTCCTCACTCACCCTCTTCGCCCCTCATTGTCGGCCGAGATCAATAGGGAAAACAAGCATAGGGGTGCCTCCATCATTCGCCAACCCGACAACGCCTGGACCGTTGGCGCCCCCCCTCATCATTCATTGTATATATCTCTACCGTCTCTCACTACCTGATAATACTCTAAATAGTTCGCTGACTCTCCTACTATCATAGCGATACACATCCAGACCGGTCTGTTCAGATCATATTCCCTGGGTAGTCGCTGCCGCCCGCCACTCCCACGCACTCTCAGACTCTGCCAACCTTGTGGGTAAACCTTGGATGAACGTGGTGAATAGTACTATTGTTAACCGCGGAGCCGCGTCGTCTTCATCTTCTTCACTTGCTCCCTCATCTACATCCTGGTTGCCTTCTTAAGCAAGTCGGGCCTTGCTGCTGGTGTTGGGTGCCTCCATCTCCTCATCCTCATCAACCCATCCGCTATCATCTCCATCCTCCCCCTCTCCAGCTACAATACCTCATTCGCGTCCTCGGAATCTTCCTCTTCGACCTCGTCTTCGCTTTCATCGCTTTCACCAGCCTCCTCGCCCAAGCTTAGTTCGCTCAAATTTTGCTCCGCAAACTGGGCCAATCCATCTTCCCCTAATACCTCCCAATCTCACCCAAAAGTCCTTGTGCAAACGCAGTGAGTAGTGCCATTGTCGACGCGTATGAAGCGCCTGCGTTCTCCCTCGTCTGCGCGTCTAAAGCTAACGAGAACCTGCTGTTTCTTCAGGTGTGTTCAAGGCAGTCCTCCCAGTCGTCTAGTATTCAGCCACCGACGCAACGGCTAACTCTTCGGCTGAATGGTTACCAGAGACCACATCTAGACCGAGCGACCACTCTGTGAGTTCGTGAGCCGAGAAACGCTACGAAGATCCTTCCTGGCAAAATCTCTCATGAACACACGGCGCTGATTTCCTTCCTCTTTCAATTCCTATTACTCGGCCTCCCACCTGCCCACCGTTGCCCTCTCTCTGTCCTCCTGCCTCCTGTAGTCGTACCTCGGGGCCAAGCTCCGCCAGTGCAATAAAATACCCAATCCAGAAACAAATAAATAGAATATTACTTGGATGCTTGTAGGCACTTGTCCGATCGATATCTCTTTGCTAAAGAAAACAAGCCTTGCATATGTCGCTGTCCCCCAACCTCAACCCGTACCTCATTGCATTTGGGCCCTCAAGGCGCGGGTGATACCCATCAAGGAGATGAAAACTAGGCAGCCTCGTACTGCGTGAGATGGCGACCCCCGATTCAACTAATAGCACCGTGCAACTTAGGATCCCCAATATTCGAGTGAGTCAGCCTAAACTACACCGATAATCGTCTCTTGTACTGTCTTCTAGAATATATATCAATTTCAGAACGTCCTCAACATTTGAAGCCTACAGATTCCCGACTAGAATAATGGGCTAAACGACGCGAACGGAGACTATGAACAATCGGCGAGGAGCTCTTCGTTTCAACGAGAGTTAAATGTGACGGCGATGAACATCTATAAAGCGACTAGGTGCTGCTTGTCGAGCAGCGGTCAGATTCGCACTATTCCTGGGCGGCAATATCAAGTGTCTACTGCCAATAATGTAGACTCGACTCCATCGATTTGGGGAATTGAGCTGAATCCACGACAGCACGTTGCGATTCTTGCTATGCGCACTGGAGTATACCATATTAATTAGAGTAGCTATTACAGTTCAATACAGTTAATAGGTGGGTAGACTACCGCGCCCTCGACGAAGGTGACTAGGGACGCTGGAACGCGAGAAGGATTTACGGACTGGTGGAGAGGAACCAATTGCCCAAGCGGCAAATAGAGAGGAAGAAGAGGGGGAGCCTAGCGAGAAGCTAGTGAGTAGATAGTAATGCGATACAAACATCTGGACGCGTACAGCGCCAGACACGTGACCCGAGGATACGCGACGTGTCTCATCGGACAAATCGCCGAGAGCTCCACCCCAAGCAACGGCGCGGGTTCAGCGGGTTCAAGCATTTCATTTTAACTTCTTCCACTCGCTCAGCGCCCGGCAGGTTGCGCAGTCTGCTGCAAGCGTGATCATCAATTAAATTCTCCTGGAATCGTATATGGAAGGGTGACTCGGAACCAGAAATACACTTACCAGGGGAATGTATTGAACTGTATATATGCGCATCTATTACGCCAAGCACGCAAGGCGAGGTTTGAGATTCTATCGAGAGGCATCATATGGCGGACGCCCAGAGAAAGCTCCTTTGGGAGAAGAAGATCACAAAGTCCCATGCCGGCGACGGCCGAGCCCCTTGTCTTGAATATCCCGGCCCTGTATAAGCTGCCAGAGAAACCATGCTTCTCGCTTACAGGCACCATTATTGGCAACGTTGCCACTCACCCAGCCCTGCTTGCTAAACATGGTACAACCCGTAAACACAAATAAAAGCGTGGCGGAATTGAATGAACCAGCAAAGTCTCCGTATCATTGGTGTCGTCCTTTCCTCCGATGACCTTATTATATAGTGTTTGCACGCGTTTTCAGCAAAGCGAGCACAGGAACTTGTGGGCGGATAAAAGGCAAAGAAGTGCAGATTAAGTGCGAACTTATTTGCCGAACTTCTTTTCCCTTTTCTGGGGTAAAACTAAAAGAAGTGCACACTTCTTTCCGAATAAGTGCAGTAAATTAAACAAATTATCTGGCCCTCGTGGATATTATACATATGAACTAATGGCACCAATACGCGCACACCCTAAGTCGCGCAGTGCCACTGCTGCACGCAATGAGAGAGAGGTGTAGCTGGCTGTCGGCAGTCACCTGCTTTGCGAAGTTGCTTCGCGAGCCTCGATATATGTCATAGAATCCTAGAATGATTGTTGCTGACAATCTTTGGCTCAATGCGAGCAACTGAATGACCTATTAAGGCTATAGTAAATGTTCTGTGCATGAGTGAAGGGCTAAACACACTCACTAAAAGGTCGGTCGACCTTCAAAGTCCCCGACGAGTTCCCCCTTTTTTCTACCTTACGATGGCGAAATGGAAGGTCGGAGCTAACGGCTATGCTGCCTCGAGCAAAGACGACGCCGGAACACCTGCGAAAACGTCTAAGAAGTTGAAGAAGCCATATGTTCCACCTCTGTTCAGCACGGCGGTCAAGCCCACAGCGAAAAAGTTTCTCTCACCTACGTCCAGCACTCCTGCCTCGTCTACACGTGGTCCTGTCCCTCCTGCTCAGCCTTCGTCTTCGTCTTTAATCGCCGGGACCTCGAAGAAGGCGGTCGCGCAGACGGTCACGCCGAAGGATACGCCGGTGCAAGCGGGGATATCGTTGCGGGATGAGGACTGTAATCGTACAAACGGGAACTATATGAACGCTGACTCACGGTGCATATAGTAGTCGACTCTGATTCCGACAGGGATGGGCCTCCTAGTCCCACTGAGAACATAACGCGTACGGTAATACTTAGTACTCACTTTACGTTGCCTCTTCGGCTCTGGAGCCAAATCGTCGTCTCTATCATTATCTATAGTGTAAATGTGGGTCTAATAGTAAACGATCGAACGCTGTGGAGGGTTGATAGTAGTAGAAAGTGGTGAGACGGTACGGCAGCAGCGGCGGCCAGAGCTACGTCGTCGACGTCGAAGTTGACTTAGCGGAGTTGACTCTGCGATTCTCGTGCAAAGGCGCACGGACCAAGCAGGAATATACTGACGAAACCAGTTTTTATTGTGTATTATATGTGCCCGAACGAATTTAAGTGCGCATTAAGTGCGCATTTATTTCACGCATATATCTAATCTCATTTATGCACGTGCTCTCCTCGCGTTTAATGCACTTAACTCGCACTTAACTCGCACTTCTTTTACTTTTACTGACCCACGAGTTCCTGTGGAGAGTGCCAGTCTTACTTATACTGTAGCAACCTGCTTAATGCTAATGACGGTGACGACGATCGGGATCAATCGTCATTGACGCGCCAATTGTCGCGTCGAGTCACATGACCTATCACGTGAAAGCGAGCACTGCAAATTGAAGCTCTAATCACTTCCCAAACTCATGTGGCCTTGAAGATTCACGACCAGTTCATGTAAGTCAATCGTCTATTGGTAAAATATGATATAGAGTGCTAAATAAACTGATTTCCACTTCAAACGCTTATAGTTTCTTTCGCACACTCTTGCTCGTTGGAGGTACCGGTCCCGCCACAGTGAGCACCCAAATTAACGGAAAGCACATTTAGGCAACACCTTCCCCTTCCTCACTTAGTTTCAGCTTGAGTGGCTAATATGAGATCCTTGCCGTTTGCCATGGAGTTATCTGGACTTCGTCTTGGAGCGCGCTCAAAATCACATAGTACCATCTTGTGTCCTGCTTCGCACTCGTGCCCAAAATTCGAAATCTACTTGCGAGCTGGCTTGAATATACTGAGAATCCTCGAGTACAAAGTGCTATTGATATATCAGTAGCATTTTGTACGAGAGCGAAACCTGCGCGACTGTCACTGGTGATGTCACTTCTGGCAATGCCTCCCTCCCCGGCGGCTTTGCCTCTGTTTCGCCTTGCTTTGTGTTATGTATGGTGATCGGCGCCAAAGGTACACTGGGTTTTGCACTGTTTGTGTCGCTGGTCTTGCTCCCACAATCGCCCGATTTCGGCAGCTCCAGTATCTAGCCAATCTGCGCGATCGAGCCCACTGTCTGTCATCGCAGAGAGGTCTTCTACTCGCCCTAGATATTTTGCTATTTACTCTTGGCTCACTTCGGGGCGTTACGACTCAGGCATGAGATGCTTATTTCAGCGATCTATCCAATCGTACTACTCGAACCGTGCGGTGAGCCTACCCCTATATGTAAACCTTACTATAAAGCCACGAAACATAATTGGTCTAGAATCTTCCCTAAATGCCGCACGTGACCTACTTACTCAAGATGCAGTAATCCCCTCCGTAGGGGCTGATGTTTGGCCTCATCCTGGGGATCTCGAATATCCGAAACCGCGCACCAAACCTTCTTTAAACTCTCGCCGCACTAACCGCATTTATCTACGGGGCTCTAGAGCGAACCAAACAATGTTTCCGGTAACGTACCTCGAACTCCCGCCAACTATCGCCACGAGTACCAACGCAGTCGCCAAACCTCCTCGTACCCGCCTCCTCCCACATATTATTACGCATATCATCCCCCAACATGCTTCGTTCCATCTGAATAATACTGTAATCTGAGTTTCCCTTGGGAACAGGTTGATAACCGGGACTGGCCACTCCTGTGCGGCTTCTTTGCGCGTCCAGCTTGCGCGTCCCAACGCCACTTGTAAGTTCCCTGTTCCAGTTAGGTTATGCTAGTTTGTCGCATTAGGGAGATGGCCTCACGTTCGGGCGGCCTGAATGTGGCTCACCACCCTCTCACCGTCCCCCAATCGAATGCTCGAAGACATAATGCCAATCTAGCGCATGTTTTCTCCCAACACTACCCACCTAAACGCCAATCGCATACGCTCTTAAGCTTTCGAGGCGTTCAACGCTATTTTCACCACAGTAGTCGGGCACAAATTCGCTTTCGATGTCGGAACCCGGGTATGATTCTACCCCCCCCCTCCTGCACTAAATAACACACCGCTAACCACTGTCAATATCTGCCTATGTCGTTTTTTTTTACTACTCGTCGACTCGACTGGCTACAAATATTTCGTCAATCAAGGTTCCGCCTGCTCGTGACTAGCAGAGCCCAACAAGGGCCAACCGGGTCACACGACGCCTCAAAATACGATCACATATTCAACCAGTCACACTCATCGTGTATCTGGCTCGCGCTGTTGTCCAAGCTGACACGACTCCATATTTCTTTGATCGCGATGAAAGGCGTGTCACTCCCTACCGGTGCGTGCTACTCGATCATCCATCTTGTCTGAAATGTCTTCTCCACGGTGTATTATCCTGTCATAAATATATTTGTCCTATCGTTCCTTAAATACACTGGCGACAGCCTCCCCGTTCGATTCGCTCCGTATGCGCCGTTTTTTCCGTGCACAGGCGTAGTCCCTATCAATATCTCCTGCGTATCGAGCTCTACCTCTGTCCGAAGTTGCGCACCGGGCTTGTTCGGGAGATCAACAGGGTGCCTACGAATTTCAACAGATTCCACGTTGTCCGCCTACGCCGACGGGATGCAAGGCTTCTACAAGCGAGTCATGCAGCCGTCTTGCGAACCTGATGCCCGGTGAATTATTGACGGTTCAGCCTGGGGCATCACCTTGCTTTTATTGTCAGAAAGGGGTAAAATTGAAATGAGCCATCTAGGTACGGGCATCATCCGAAGGACGCTCCCCACGACGCTTCACGAGACTCGGCCGTCAACAAAGAGAGCATCTCCTAGAGTTGTTGGTCCCCTCTCAGCGGGATCAGACTGTTTATACAATAGGGGGACTATGCTTCGCTTACTATAACAAGAATTCCGCTGTGCGAGAGACCAATACGCCTCCGTATGATTGGGATTCGCTCCGGGCGATAGATGCCGAATAACCAAATGGGATCGAAGGGTCGGGGGGTGCCGTATTGGCTAGTGTTTATTAGTTTTTGTGTCGAGGAGGTCTTCGCAATGTTGGAATCAGAATCTACCATGAGACCCAGGTGCTTATAACCTGCAGCGCTACTCCACACTTACCTTCCCAAATTTAGTCGCTGCGAGGGCACTTGCCTCAGCGTCAACCAGATGGGTGTTGGCGGCTTCGGTCTCAAATCTGACCAGCCGTAGGACTGTGTGTAAGTGGCTATATATCCTCGGGGCTGGTGGACCAAACAGGTTTTCTCGAAACTCAACCTCTACTACGTTTACCGCCGGACTTACAGTTCCGCTCCCCACGCCACTGATGTTCCGTCTTCCTCAGGCCGTTCGGAGTCAACGCGCCTCAGGTAAGCCCTCCGTGAGCCAAACTTCATTGTTAACGGAAGGTGCTAATACGCGTCTTACGGCTTTCAGCGTCAGCAACATCGTGTCACGCGCCGGTCTTGTTGCAACCAACTACCAACCAGACCACTCTGTCCACTGGTGTCGGCATAGCTGGCACTATGTGGCTAGGCCGGGCCGCTGTAGCTGGGTGCTCCCACGGCCGTTTTGTGCCGACGTCGATCGTTTCAACTTCATTATTCGTCGGCTGTTGATGGCAAGCGCTGTTGCTAACGATTGTGCACCACTACCACCCCCTCCAAGTAATATTTGAGCACTCCGGGTTCTCATTCGCCCTCCTCATCTCCCATTGTTCTTCGTTGAATAGGTTAGAGAGGGACCGAGGTACTCTCTTCGTTCGCCATCCCGACAGCCCCCGCATCACAGACACTCTTCATCTGTTGTACGGAGGTGTGTAGCCTCCATCTACCTCCTGAGACACTCATGTTTGCTCGTTAACCTCATTATCCCCACAACAAACCTTCTCCGAACCGGCATGTCCGGGTCACATGCCTTTGCGCATCTCGACCATCCCCGGCCCCCGCACTCTCTCAGACTCTCCCAAACCCATGAGCACACCTCTTACGAATGCAGTGAGTAGTCATGTTGTTGACACGCACGGAGCGTACTTGTATTGTCGTTCGTCTGTGTGTCGAGAGCTGACAAGAGTCTCCTTTTCCCCCCCGATGTTGACAGGCATCAGTAATATACCACCCGTCCAACGACCAGCTGCCTGCTGGGTGATTGCTAGATGGTTTTCCTGAGGTGACCAACTATCCTACGAGCTTCGCGAACAGATAGAGCTTTCGAGCAAGCGGCAAGTCAGACGTTGAACCTTTTTTCTCCGTCTCTTCTCTCAAGAACATCCAAAGTTGGTGAGTGTTTGTCCGACCGATCTCTTGTTGGCGAAGTACGCCTTTCGCAGGTTGTGTTTTCCATCTTGGGCTCGGGCTGCACCATATTCGAATCCCCAACATCCAGAGACATCCCTCAAGGTGAGGAAGGTTACGCGGTCGCTTACGTATAGGCTAACCACTATTTATTCTCGCCGCAGCCCTATCACCTCATACCGTGCAGAAGATCTCGGGCGATTAATTCACAAAACGTCAATTCTCCCGTTGTGTCCCATTAATCTATGAAATATATCAATATTTATAAATCTCTCGAGGTTTGAAACGCCGAATTTCAGACCCGAATGATGTGCTAGGGACATGCAGTGTGACATAAAGGAGGGCCTCGTTAGCGTCAAAAATAAACTTTCGTTGAGAGACCCCTTACGCAGCCAAACGCGTCCATAAAGCGCTTGCATGCCTCTTCTCGGGCGACCGCCACGTTAGCGCCATTCCCAGATGAACACCTCAAAAACACACCACCAACTACGTTCATTGAGCAATCGAATTAGATAATAAGCTAAACAAAGTGCGTACCGATAGGAATACAGACGATTGGATCGAGCGAAGTATATTCAGAATAATTCTCCGTATAGAAATCGACTTGGATGTGGTGCATCGCTGCCCAGCGTATGAAATATCTCCAGCTTGACTCGTTGGGCAAGCGTTCCATGGTGCGCCCGGTCGGTTGCGAGGCCTGTTTTCCCAACCAAAGCTCCATGTAGCTGAGTGACAAGAATGGCACAGTGGTAATCATCATGTATTATATGGCTACCTAACCGCGCGAGAGTAGTAGGGTTGAAGGGTGACGCCCTCCCTCTCAAAGACTACAGGTTTTATACTGAACTAAATTAAATACGTACGGGCTGACGACCTGTCACCCTTATAGGAGATCTGGATAGTTAATTTTGTGCGGAGGGGTTATTACCCAAGAAGTGAGGGCCCCGATCATCCGTCTTCGGATTTAAGCATTACATGCTTAGCGTGAATCAGAAAGCCGCCCCGCATGTGGCTAATATAGTGGCAGGGTTCTTCGTTCCCGTTTGTCGAGTAATAACAACGACCCTAGGTAGGTTTAGCCATTAATATCGACACCAAACACAATGTTGACTGGTAGCAAACAGATTGCATCTCCAATTGGTTTTTGGTTAAAAAGATGTTTCGCCTTCGGAGCGGGGAGAGGGAGACAGGCTCGAAGTTTCGATACTAGACTTATTATTGCTTACGCTGCGAGTGCGCTCAACAGCGATAGCTTTCTTAACTCTGCTTCGCCGTCGCATCGATCGCTATGTGCCTCGAGGGTAGAACAGGGAATTTATGCCAAGGTGTCTACAGTACGGGAAAGTAGTATCAACCGTAATTATTCGTGCAGATTCTGGTACCGATATGGGAGGAAACCCCTGTTTCGCTTGTGGGAGTCGCGGTGAGGTGACGATCAGGGCTCTCAGCCGCGAGAGACTCGTAGGCCAGGTGACTATACCCGAAGCAAGCGGTGATCCTAATGGAGGGTGGATAGAAATAAGAAATGGTGTACGAAGTGCGCGTAGCAGAGATGTCTAGTACTGCGAGCGCGCGTTCTCTCAAACCACTTGACTCTGGATATCTATTGTCACGTGCTCTTTCCGCTCGCTGATTTCGCACGGCTATGTCCGAGCTGTGAAGCTCCACCAGCTCACGACACGACTCTCGTTACACTCCAAATTCTGGAAGTAGTTCGAAGCTCTTCCATGTGCATGGCACTGATTTAAATCAAGAAACGATCAGACTGGGCTTGCTTTGTACGTACCTCAATGTTAAGTCTTCGCCCGAGGGAATTGTAGCCCACTCCAGAACATGTAATGTACGTTATTGAGGGAGCGCACATGTAGACGAAGTAATGGTGAAAACTATGTATATCTTTGTAGGGGAGCAAGTATAATTTGGCGGGCACAAACATAGTTTGGAGCATGAAACCAACATCGTGAACTCTGTACCTCCGTTGTCAACATCTGAGGATTGGCGATCTACTTGGTGTTCTGGATTTCGTGAACCGTGGCGTGAATGGTAAATCCACTGTGAGCCGGCAGTTAGGTCACGGTCATCCTATATAGCCGAAGGTTAGCTGCAACCAGCTGGAGGGTATACCAAAGGAGGTTTAGTGGCGCTGAACTATGCCTACAATATTATAAAAGAATGCTTACCACAACTCCGGATATATTTAACGGATTGGGGACTTGAAACGCCCCAGGCTCGAGGTTTCTACGACCGCGTGGCATAGGCTAGCACCAACGAAATGTTCAATAGGGTCTCCGTCGCTGGAAGTGTTGAGGCACGGATCATGCCACGTTTGTTCGGGTAATCCCGAGATCATGTAAACCAAGCCCAGAAGAACAAGCCTTCGACATTTAAGGTCAAAGACCGAGGACGCAGTACCGAGAAGCCAGTAGCCGGACCCCCAAGATTGCAAGACAAGAAATTCTGAGAATAAGCCGAGAACCGAAACCAGCCAGCCTCGGAGCGGTCTCCGTGGGTCCATGGAGATCCGTATGCCTCTAGTTATCAAATGTTGCTGTTGTATTTCGTCTAGTTTTTCGTTTTCGTCTCTGCCGCCTCCGATGTTATCGATATTACCCTCGCCGCCCGCTTAGGTCCTTCCGTGATTTTTTGCGTTTCACTTCGCTGGCGTGTCGTATGTTCCTAACGTCCCTAAAATCTAGTAAGCTACGCCTACCCTGGGGACCTCCGGGGTAGTGACAATCGTCCATCAGGCCTCGTACTCCGAATTTGTACACCATCCTCGGCATCTGCACTGGGTTGCGGATCGCCAGAAACGGATAGGTAGCGGCTGTGGTTTTGAGTGTTTATAACACGGAACATCTGCGGGTGGTTAGGGCGTTAGCAGAATACGTGCTCACGGTGCTCTCGGTGCTTCATTAGGGTGTGCGGCCAATAGAGTGTGATAGAAGAGATGAAGTACCGGTTACGCTGGTGGAGATAAAGGGACGACAAGCAGAATGGAGCGAATCCCATCGTAAGCTGCGAAAGTTGCAAACACCACGGAGGAAGGTGGGAATGGTGGTAGGAGTGGCCCGCACGGTTGAAGGTAAAATGACGTACTAAGTCAGACGTGTTGATTGAATCAGAAGAGAAGATGATGGATAGATTCACCGTTTGTCATTGGTGCCTGATGTTAGAATACTTCGGGGACCCGAAGGTTGAAGCTAAGTTGAAGCGTCATGAAGGCGTCACGTGGGTGAGACACGAGACCGACAATGTCAAGGCAATGTATGAGAGGCGAGAGTAGTGCTCGCTAGGTATGTGTAAGCCGAGTGGTTGGAAACTCACTTTCCATATTCCAATTGAGATTCAAAAGGACGAATGGTCAACTACGGTGTGAACCTTAGTCCTATGCTGCGCACTCGCCTCATCTTCGTTATCAGCGCTACACCTCACGAGAATCAAGCAAAAGAATAAACTTACCCGATGGTTCTCCAGTTCCCCAGCAAGTCTATCCTTTGTAAAACCTAACTCTTTCAAACAAGTATAGGCTATCAACACCTATCAAATATCTAGTAAGTAGAGAGACTTGGGAGGGTATGATATGTTGCAAAAGATTATAGCTCAGCACACAAGATTGCGAGAAATGTCAAGTGAACACTGACCGTAGTATCCTAACCCTTGCCCAGGACTGATTATGCAAAACATCTCTTGGATGTTCCAGTGCGAAGGCTTGCGGTTGACCAGCTGTGCACTCGGTGAGTCATAGTTCGTAGTCGCAGAATCAAAAGATTAGAACAATATAGGCGAATAGTTTCCGTTAAACAGCTTCGGGGTAGGAACACGGTCTATCACTGGAGGTGGTTGGGTAGAACACTCACGTCGCACAAATCGAGACTAGCGCACTTGAACCGCCCGGCGTTTCAAATATTTTACCGGCTGCGAACTTAACCAACTCAGACCCGGAGGACTCTCCAGGAAGTAGATGCCAGAAAAATGGGAAGAAATGGAGTAAAAATTGGAATCATGTCGGATCGGCCTGGAGTAGAAAAGAATTAGCCAGAATTTGGCATTCTTGCCTGATGAGCAAACTCGTGAAGCACGAATTTTGACATGACATCACTCAAAGAGGAAACGGCAAAAACAACGAGGTTTAGATGCTTACCTTCCTCTGTTGGGACGATTCTACCCAGATCCTGCTCGTATTTTTGGATTTCCAGTGGTTTAATCCTGGAGCCTAGGGTGTCCGCTTTCCCTCGAGATTTCTAACACCTTTTGCTACTGCTATTATGGTAAATTATTACTATGCTCGCAAATCCCAATCGAGGGCTTGTGTTTAAATCAGATTTAGTAATAGTAAGAATGACATTAAGCCTAACTAAGGGCGAGCAGATGAACAAAGGCCGTATTTTAGGAAAGGTTACACAAAAAAGATTCGCGTAGTGTTCAATGTCCAAAGGCTCCTAGTTTGTTTATCCGAGTTTATAATCTCACTTTCCCTTCCTGGTGATCGCTGCAGCCCTCGCGGCGTTTGGCTAATCATTTCCGACCTTTACCTTCATGAACTATGTACTTAGTGATACAATCCACTCTCGAAACTCTGAGAAGCAACGCCTGGAAACTGCGACTCGCTCTCAAGGGGAATAAAACAAGATGAGGAATGTACAGCAGAGTCATTGGAGATTCCTCCTCCGCTGAGTAGGTTCGGTTTGAAGTCGAACTGACCACGTCCGAGGAATAGTTATACTCAGCTTTACTCTCACTAATTGTGCAATCTTCTATCCGGCACTTCAGACACGTCGGCTCCATCAGATTCACCTAATCCGCGGCTTAGGTCTTCACAACGCAGTTCGAGGTTGTGCATCGCTCCCTAGGAGTGTGGTATTCGGCGGAGTAAAGCATAGCTTAGGCTCCGAAGTCTGTGTAATGGGCCGAACGAATCTTTGCAACTTTCCTAATTTGTGTCTCGAGCGGTCACCGTGGCATTATCTGCCGCGTCCACCCGGATAAATTCGCATTCCTCTTGTAGCGAGGTTGCCAGATATATGACCTGTTGCGCCACCTCGGCATTCGGACATTATTGGAGTCCGGGAGCATCCTACTCATATGCCTTATACAGTGCGGGACAATTTGTGTGGTTTTCGAGTTGATAACCAAAATCGTTATGCCGAACTTAGTGGCATCTACGTATGCTGTAGTAACGCAATGGCCCTCACTTCGTGACGTTAAATAGGATTACGCCATCCAACTATTGTCAAATAAGAACAATAGATTTAATACAATCACAAGATTCACGGCCCAGTGAATCATAGGTCCGGTAATACATTGACCGGGGAATCACAGAATGCCCCATAGACGCGCGAAATTAGCGGCGGGTGAGCTCTGAAATAAGGCTACAATGTGTGTGGCACTCGCAGCACTTTGATTAAGAATTTGGTTAATTTAGATGGCGATGAACTATCGTTCAAGCGAAGTATCCATTCTTTAATTGACTTATGGTTGGAATCCTGCCCGGGATAGCACAGTCTATGCGCCACTAGCTCAAAGCTTCAATGCTGCTTAGCCCTGGTAGATTTTCCGTGATTTACGCTTGATTCATAATAGAACTGAGTCTTTATCCATTAGTTGAGTATTCAATATGCTTATCACTACTCGGGAGTGGCTATATGCGCACATTTCCGAGCCCCGGTCGGCCCCTATTCCGAGTATCAGCATCTTTTGATGGGACCAAAATCTTCTGGTAGGAATTCAGTGTGCAAATACAGCTTAATTAACACCTAAACGCTCGGCTCAAAGTTGCAGCACGATACCCAGAATAGGCGACTGCGATATATGCGCGACGAGAATATCACTGACTCGACTAGGAATGTAGGTAATCATGACGCCCGTCGAGATTACGCCACCACCCTGTCTAAAATTTTTCTGATATACCCTGTGTTATGTCTTGGAGCATGTACGACTTATAGAATCGACCATCTCTGGTTTGGCGCCAAGCGAAGTCACAGCATTTTGGTTCCTATCGCTGTGGCGGGATTTGATTTACGATTTTGGTTTCACTTCCAGTGAATGGCGTCGAATACCCAGAGTACAAGGCGACCAATAAAAAGAAGAGCATCGCAAAGAATCAGGCTGCAGAAAAAATCGTACTTTCGAAAGTTTTGTGAGTTGAGGCATTGATGGCCTGCAGTAGGTGTATGCGATGCTGACTCTTCGGGCGCGCTTAACAGGTACCGATTTATTCAAGGTTCAACTTCTGTCTAATATCTAGAATCTTCGGACGCGTCACATGTCGGAAAGTTGAGAAAAGTACGGTTTTGCAAAACAGAGCGTGATCACACTGGTTACGGCCACCCCGGGATGATCACGCATGATTCTTGGCATAGATTATGGTAACGGCCCATAATGGACATTATTACGCACGAATATGCACCGCTTACATGATAGTGCGTGATCATGCTCCGCATACATGGTCACGAAATGATTATGCCACGGTCATACTCGCGACGCCATGACCACGCGTGGTATG
>JANWGL010003810.1:0-12745 GCA_025200755.1 Ceratobasidium sp. C01 | reverse complement strand
AGCTTGTAAGTAGCCTGTTTTCAATGCATCCGCTATACTGAACTTCCAAATCTCGTAGGCGTTCAAGCGGGGGCCATATTTGTTGATGCTGAGGCTGAAAAATACCTGCACAACGTCTTCAGGAATGCTGGATTGTCGCCCGAGGACATTGCAGAATATAGCAAGAGCGGCATAAAGGATTTTGAAAGCTTTGCTAAAAGAACGTTTCGTGATCCAGCGGAGGAGCAGAAAGTTATGATCGCAGGTACACGATTCAATAACACCGCAATAAATACACGTCGTGGCCGTATGGCTTTGACCGGGTAAGCGGTATCGACTTTGGATAAACACCACTAATCTAACACACTCGTGTCTCCCAAGCCCCACTCTGAAGTCATTTTTCAACCTTTGTGTGGAGGAAATCGTGACAAGTGTTGACGAGCAAGTGCGCGATCTTAGCATTTCGGTATGTTAGGAGCTTGTTTCAACAACTGGTGGCTAAGCTTTTGCTCTAGTACATACTACTTGTTGGCGGCTTTGGAGATAGTCCTTATCTTCGACGAGAGTTTAAGGAGCGCTACGAACCGCAAGGGAGTCAAGTTACACTTACAAACGATTCTACGTGAGCAACAGAAAACTTTAGCACCTGCTAGTTTAACTTTTTTTTTTGCTAGCTCAAAGGCTGTGGCCGATGGCGCGGTGATATGGAGGACCCTCAGCAGTGTCTATTCCCGTGCCCCACGCTCCTCTTTTGGAGCCATCTGTGCGGTGATATTTGATTCTAGCAACCCTAAACACCGAGGTCGTGTCTCGTCCGTAGCTGTGGATGGGCGAAGGGAGGTTCAGGGCGTGTGGTCTCAAATTGTATCAAAGGTTTGTGGTTGGTTTTTACCTTCACGTTGAGATACTTAATACAGTCATATCAGGGAGTCCCGTTGGACGTTGACGCAGTTTGTCGGAAGACCTTCTACAAGTTGTACGATTCTCCAGCGCCGGATCTGAGTCTCTTTGAGGACGAGCTCCTCTCGCATCCTGGTGAAGATCAACCGAAATGGGCCTATAACAAGCAGGGTAGGTCACCTGGGATACTCCCGCAGTTTACCTTAAACTTAGCTAATCGTCATATTCTCGAAGACCGATTGCTACCAGGATTTCGACATGTATGCACCATCAAAGCCGATTTGAGGCACTTGAGCGGCGCGCTGCTGCAACGTACTGGGGCACTCGGATCATTCTGGCAACTTGAGTTTGATATATGCGTTCGCTTTGGCGGGACGGAGCTCGAGGCGTTTTTAGAATGGCAAGAAAATGTGAGTATGTCGCCGCGTTGACGCAAAGCTCGTTTTCTTATTTTCTAGGGGGCAACACGTACTGGACCAGTGGTTATTATCCCCAAAAGCGCAATCTGACCCAACCAGTTCAATGTTTTATACAGTACAGTAGACACTAAGATACTAAGACTCCTCTTGTAATTGCGAAGCTCTGGAGCGTTGGAACAGCCTCGCATATCTGTCGACGACGTGGTTGAGTTAAATGCGACTCAAGTAGCTTCTGATAGCTGAAACTGAGTTGAACCGCATTCAGTAGTCAAGTATCATCCAACGATTAAATAGGCCATTTGGCAATATTATTATCCATAAACCCTCTAATAGCGGTTTTATAGCATACATAGATGGTGCCCCTCACTTGATAACGCTCTGGGGGATTTCCTCATAACGCTCATATATGGGCATTTGGTGCGTGTTAGGACACAAAGGAAGGATTTTGACGCCACCACGAGTTTCAATCGTGGTTGAGATTGAGTTGTGATAATTTAGCATTGGGCGCAATACCAGTGCGAGCGTTTATCAGATATTGTAAACAATAGCCACGTTGCATCCAATTCAACCAGCGAGCAAGACTCCCGTCCACTCCCTACACCACCCAACTACTATCGCCATCTAGTCCATTCTCTGGGCCCACATGTCTAGGCGATCTTCTTACAGCGAGGATGAATGGCTAAAGGATCTCCTGCAACGGATGTTCAGCCAATCACGGACCACACCAAATAGGCCCAACGAGGAGACGGCTGAAGGCGAAGCCAAAGCATCGCAGGCCGCAAAAGATGCCCGTAAGATGGCTAGGATGGCTCTTCAGGTCGCGATCGGTGCACTCGAAGCTGCCGACGAGCAGCAGGATCTGGCGGAAAGCTACCTACTTCAAAAGTTAGACGCCGAAAAAGCGAAACTCAAGGCAGCAAGGGCAGAGCTCCAACGGCGGGCAGAAGACCAGAAAACCCAACAAGAGAGGTGGGAGTCGGTAGACCGGATGCGACGGAATATGGAGAGTCTAAAGCGGGAGGAAAGGCTACAAGAGGAGGCGATGGAAGAGCAACGGCGGAGACGACAGGAGATAGAGCGACAAGCAGCCGAGCGCGAAGCAGCCGAGGCGCTGAAGAGGGCAAAACAAGAAGAAGCCAAAGCACGGGAAGAGGCCTCTCGGGCGCGTCAGGAGGCGAGGGCAGCCCAAGAGCGCGCGGAACGGGCCGAAGAGGCACGGCGACAAGACGCAACTAGACGAGAGCACGAGCATCGCTCAAAGGACCAAGTGCGGGAATCCACGGCATGGGCCAAATATTACAGTCAATGGGAGACCTTCAAGCGATTTTCGGCCGTTGTTGGGACTAGTGCTACGGGCGCAGCGCTCCGCTTTGAAGACATCCCATGGCCGACATTGACACCTCCGACTTCACCCAGCATGATCACGAGAAAGGAAGTCGAGGGCCTCCTTTTCTCCTCATTTGCAGACCAAGGGAAACCGTTGAAGGCGAAAATTAGAGATTGTTTGTTGATGTGGCACCCCGACAAGTTCTCAGGAAGGTGAAGTAGAGCAGATTATCAGTGATACCCGGGGTTATGGTCTAATACGTGACACAATTAAATAGATGGATGCGGTTTGTGGTCGAACCTGATCGAGGACGGGTTGCCGAGGGAGTTTCAGCTGTCGCGCGAGCCTTGAATGATGTGATGATCGAGTACGCGAACCGTAGAAGGACCTTGTAAGGGTAAGCGAAGAAAGCTTGAGCTCTTGTAGGGCATCAAGACTATACTAACCAATGCAATAGACTAGCCAACGTGCCGGAATTCGTGTCTTCGTACGATAAAAAATGGATAGAATTTCTTTGGGTAAAGGGGAACTTTCTGTACTGGGGTATATCAACCATGGAGTTTAGCGCATTTCGTTATCGTAGGTGGGGTTCAAAGTCAGTGCTGGGGTATTAGTGCATACACACCCTTGCGGGCACTTGCATACGCACCGAATCCATGTGGTATCGCAGGATAGATATACATATATCTCCCCCGGCGCCGACAAACTCACTAAAATCCTCACCTTCCGAGCCAACCAAGTTATTATACTGATGTCTGACTCCTGTTCCTGAAAATGTGGTTATTTCTTTGATCGACAGCTGAATGCGGAAGTGTTTTCGCCACTCTCATCTTTAAGTGAGTCTCGTCCCCCTTACATAAGCCGGAGCCACTTTAAATTTCCAATGCTGAAACCAGCCACCCAAGTTCAACCACTCTATCTACCTCATTACCCGTCAACGATTCTGGTTTATCATGTTCCCAAAGTCGAGCGACGATCAATGGCTCGAGGACATTATGCGGGCTATGTTCGCCCAGGCCCGCACCAACCCAGCGAAGGACCAGTCGAACCGTGCTTCTGAGGACGAACCGAATGCATCTCAAGGCGCGAAAGATGCACGCAGGATGGCGAGAATGGCGATGCAAATGGCTATCGGTGCCCTCAATGCTGCCGACGAGAAACAAGATCAGATGGAGAAGCTGTTCTCTCGCAAACTTGCAACGGAGCGGAAGGAAAAGGCGGCTCTCCAGCATCGTCTGACTGAAGAGCTAGAGAGACGGGATGAAGTGGAAAGGATGAGGCGGGCAATGGAGAAGATGCAGCAGGAAGAGAAGGAGCAGGAACGACTCCAAGAGGAGCGGAAGCGAGAGAAACGTCGGAAGGAGCAAGATACGGCGCGCGAGGCGGCTGAGCGGAAGGCAGCTGAAGAACTCAACCAGGCAAAAGAAGAGGCGAAGAAAGCCCGCGAAGATGCTGCTCGTGCGCGTCAAGAGGCTAAGCTGGCGCAAGAGCGAGCGGAACGGGCTGAAGAGGCGCAACGAAAGCAATCCGCACAGAAGGATTCGACACAACAATCGGATGAACAAGCGCGCGAGACGGCTGCCTGGGCGAGGTATAACGACCAATGGGAGTTATTCAAGCGTTTCTCGGTCGTTGCTGGCGCGGGTGCTGGGGGTAGTGTGTTCCGGTTCGAAGACATTCCTTGGCCGACAGTGAAACCTCCCACTTCGCCGATTATGATCACCAAGAAGGAAGTTGAAAGCTTTCTGTTTTCATCTCATTCGGGTCAAAACAAGCCTCTAAAGACGAGGATTAGGGAGTGTTTGCTGATATGGCATCCCGACAAATTCTCCGGGCGGTGAGTCGTTATTGATGTCTAACGTGGCGCGTGCATTTAGTGATCTATAATCCACAGGTGGATGCGTTTCGTGGTTGAACAGGACCGAGCACGGGTAACTGAAGGGGTTTCAGCTGTTACGCGCGCTGGGAACGAGTTGATGGCCGATTACGCCAATCGTCGCAGGACGGTGTGAGCCTCCGCGGAGAAGGTCAGCCAATTGATCTCAAAATATGAGCCAAATTTTAAAAAGCTAACGTGGGCGGCAGGACGGAACGGAGAGATGGATCTCCGAGTGAGATGGTCGAGTAGAGAACATAATTTCTTATAGGGTAATCGGAATCATCCATGTTGTGTCGTAGCAAAATTTGCTTGGGCATGCTGTGTTATATTGGGCTTAGAATCGAATATCCATACTTCAAAAATATTTCCTGGTCGAAAGTCCCCTTGAGTCGTCGTACTGGATGATTGATTCGGCTCAGCGGGTGTGTGATAGAACTTCGGGATTTGTTTAGAACTATTGACAGTTGTTTAGTACATCCTCCGATGAATGCGACAACTCAGATCATCTTACACACCAAATAATAAGAAATAATGTGTATTTTTACACGTCACCCTAGTCTCGAGACATGCACACCTGCTTGCCTGGCAAGCCAAACAAGAACCTCATAGTTCACTCATTTAAGTGTCCCATTCCACCGATACCCATAGCTATATCTAGATCTACCCTCATACGAACTGGCCCCCTTCCATGTCTCCCCCGTTCGGGCAAAGAATATTTTTCGTATTGCGTCGTAACGATCACATGACTATATGCATTTTATTATCGTGGGGGGCCCATATGCGCCGTTCATCTGTGAGCGAATGCTAAAGGTTGTAGCAGGGCACACGCTATTATCTTCCAGGTGCACACACCATTGCAGGGTGCATATAGTGACATTCCGCTAGCGTAGGCGAACTCAGTATGATTCTCGTCCTCCAAATTGAACTGACTTATTCACCGAAGTCTGAACCCTGTTTTTGAACATAGGCTGTTTTTTCGATTGCTAGATGTAGCCACGTTAATTTCCAATGTCGAAACTAGCCACCCAAGTTCGATCACTCACTCTATCCCATCATGCCTTCAAAGAGAAGAGACGAGCAATGGCTCGAAGACATCATGCGGTCTATGTTTGCCCAGCTCCATAACAGTTCGGCATATTCGATTTCCGAGGACGAACAGGATGCATCTCAAGCCGCGAAAGATGCACGGAAGATGGCGAGGATGGTAATGCAGATGGCTATTGGAGCTCTTAATGCTGCCGACGAGAAACAGGATCAGATGGAGAAGTCACTCTGTCGCAAACTCGCACGGGAGAAGAAAGAAAATGCAGCTCTCCAGCGTCGTCTAGCTGAAGAACTAGAGCGACGAGACGAGATGGAAAAATGGATACGAGCGGCGGAGGAGAGGGAGCAGGAACGACTCCGAGAGGAGCGCAAGCGGGAGAGACGCCGGAGGGAGCAAGATATGGCGCGCGAGGCGGCCGAGCGGAACGCAGCTGAAGAGCTTAAGAAGGCAAGGGAGGAGGCGAGGAAAGCCCGCGAAGATGCTGCTCGTGCACGCCAAGAAACTCAGCTGGCGTACGAGCGAGCGGAACGGGCGGAACGGGCTGAGGAGACGCAGCGAAGGCGGTCCGCGCGGAACGATTTGGCACAACAGTCGAAGGAACAGGCGCGCGAAGCGGCTGCGTGGGCTAGGTACACCGGTCAATGGGAGCTCTTCAAGCGCTTCTCGCGTGTAGCGGGTGTAGACGTTGGGGGTGTATTCAGGTTTGAGGACATTCCTTGGCCGACAATGACACCCCCCACCTCGCCGAATACGATCACTAAGAAGGAAGTCGAAATCTTTCTCTTCTCGTCCCATTCTGGCCAAAACACGTCGTTGAAGACAAGGATCAGGGAGTGTTTGCTGACATGGCACCCAGACAAATTCTCCGGACGGTGAGCCGTGGATAATAGTTGGCGTGGCGCATCTAACGCCCTGCAATCCACAGTTGGATGCGATTTGTGATTGCAGCAGACCGAGCACGAGTAACCGAGGGGGTGTCGGCTGTTACGCGCGCCGGGAACGAGTTGATGAATGATTACGCCGATCGTCGTAGGACGGCGTGAGCCTTCGTAGAGAAGGTCGGACGATTCGTCTCGAAATCTAGATTAACTCCTAACGAGCTAGCGTATGGGGTAGGAAAAACGACATGATGGATCTCAAAATGGGATAGTCGGATAGGGAACACAATTTTTTTGGGCAAGCGGTATATGCTCGACTGCGCAGAAGCAAAATTTACTTGGGCATACTGTATTATCCTGTACTTGTATAATTGGGAAGTATTCTTCGAGGCAAAGAGGGGTCTGAGCTAGTGCATCAAGTATTTCGGGGGTTGTATATGTTTGTTGACAATCATTTGGCAGGTTCTCATCCTAGCTAATTTCCCCCCACACCCAATATCATTGGATACGCGCATTTTTATACTACTACAGTCTCAAGACATGCGCACCTACTCACCCGGCAAGCCAAACAAGAACCTCACAGTCCCCTCATTTGAGTCTCCCATCCCACTGATACCCATAACTACGTCTGGATCCACCCTCGCATGAACCGGCTTCCTTCCGTGCCTCTCTTGCTCTTGTTCCTGCTCTCGTAGTTGTATTTTGAGTCGCGTGAGCTGAGCTGTGGAATAACTCGATTGAACTGTCGGTGGCGTTACTGCTGGTTGGGAAGGTTGGGAGGGAGAAGGCGAAGAGGGAGTGGTTGGAGACGTCGTGGCATTTGAGTGGAGGGAAGTATTGGTTGGTGCGGTGAGCAAGAGATCCAAAAGTGCGTGAGCAATGTCTGAACGGAGTATTCGTTCAGTTGATTTGCATTAAGGCCAGTGTGGAGGCGTACCTTCAAGATGCTCAACGCGAGAGAAGAACTTGGTCTCCCATTCGCCTGGGTGGGCGAGTGTCGCAACGATCATAGCGGGATCGTCCCTTCTGAAGGAGTGTTCACGGGAGTCGTAGGAGGGGGACGTAGCGGAAGCGTTGGGGTCGGCAGACATGAGGAGAGCGGCGAGGTAGATGCACCCAAGAGCAATGGTGTGAGGGGGGTATTGAAGGGGGACAAGCGTGCGGTTACTAAGAAGAGACGAGTCAAAATAAGAATACGCGTATTATAAGTATTGAAATGATAATACCTATCAATGCTCAGGCGCCAGGCAAGTTTTGCAAGCTCCTTCGAGGCTAAATGACTATGAGTATTGGATTACATGGGTCCGTAGCGGGAAGACGCACCGTGAAGCTCCCTACATATTTTAATAACGTATGCGAACGGCAATTTAACCCGGAAGTTAAAGCAGATAGTTTCGAGGATAAGTCGTTCGATCGCAATTAGCCTATGGCGATCGGCTTCCAGAGTCTAAAGGAAGAAAACCATTAGACTTGCAGCTCGGCACAACAGTTTAGAGAGCTCAGCTTACGTTGGGGTCAATATCAACATCCGTTCCGGTCTTTGACTTGGCTGCGAGCTCGGGGAATCGAATGCAGTACGAGGCCATCAGTATATCGCGAGGTTTCTTGAGAGTGTCATGCAACTTGGTGGAGACGTAGAGGCATGCCATTGTGACATCCTAGATAGGGAACAAATTATCTGAGTTAAAGTATCACTTGAATATCATAATGAGGAGTAACTCACACAAAAATCAAAGTCCTTCAGCGGGAAGAGCAGGTGGAAACGGTGATACAGGTTCTGCGCAGTTGCAATCGTTCGTCGTGGGCTATTAAAGGTACAGATATTGTTAGCTGCAGTCTATATCATATCATACGCACACAGTAGTGGCGATACTCTGCACTTACAATCCAGACCTAACGCCCACCGCATCAATGAATGTGCAAGACTGCTGCCTAGCCCGTTCTCCACGGGCCTCGCTCGCATTTCCACGAGTTTTCTCAGATAGCTTGACTACCTCATCAACACTAAAATAGGGGTGGTGTCGCTTGATACGGATACTGGTTGGCGGAGGTGTTTGTGCGGGTGAAGCCTGGCTTGACATGGCAGAGTATCGAAGCGCCCAGCGCCTGTAGGAGTAGATGACATAACCAGCTTGGACATCACAAACCCAAGCACACACGCGTCGCGCCCACACCTCCCACAATGTCCTCCGCACCCCCTCCCAACCCAGGCTCTAACCCCAACCCCGGAGATGTGAAGCCTGATGCGCAGATGACTCCTGCGACGGACAAGAAGGATGAGGCTCAACCGATTGAGGAGGAGGTACCGGAGCCAGAGGATACGTTTGAGGACATTCCCGAGGATATTAAGAATGCTCCGGTTGAGGATATTAGCACAAGGACGAGGTTAATTGATAATGATATTAAGGTGAGTTTGTTGTATTTAATTAGAACGACGGGCGAGCTTGGTGGGGTGACCTAGACGCCCCTAGCTCCACCCAAATTAGTATTAAGGCTCACGGTCTACTTTCGTGTAGGTTATGCGGTCAGAGACATTACGATTAAGTCACGAGCACTCAGCAATGCGAGAAAAGATTCGGGACAATGGAGAGAAGATCAAGCAGAACAAGGTGCTCCCATATCTTGTTGGCAACGTTGTAGAGGTCAGTCGGTCGCTAGGCATAAATTTGGTCTTGAGGTACTAACAATGATTATTTAGATCCTTGATGTAGACCCAGAGGTCGAGGAGGATGGCGCCAATCAGGATTTGGACTCTATGCGTAGTGGTAAATGTGCAGTCATCAAAACCTCCACAAGACAGGTGCGTCTACAGTCTTCCTACCCCGACTTACCCACACTAATGATTCTGAAATCGGTGGCGTTTGTAACAACCTTATTATCAACTTGCAAACCCCCGCGACAACGAAATTAGACTATTTTCCTACCCCTGATTGGTCTTGTCCCCGCCGCTCAACTGAAACCTGGCGACCTAATCGGCGTAAACAAAGACTCCTACCTTGTCCTCGACACTCTCCCAGCCGAGTATGATTCGCGCGTCAAGGCTATGGAGGTTGACGAGCGGCCTACTGAAACCTACACCGATATTGGTGGACTGGACAAGCAGATTGAGGAGCTTGTGGAGGCAATTGTGTTGCCCATGCAGCAGGCGGACAAGTTTAAGACTTTAGGAATTCGACCACCCAAGGGAGCGTTGATGTATGGCCCACCAGGTACGTCGGCTGAAGCGCTAGTTCCGCCTGAATGCAAGTTGACGGAATAATATAGGGACTGGAAAGACCCTCCTCGCGCGTGCCTGTGCCGCGCAAACGAACGCATGCTACCTGAAGCTCGCTGGCCCGTCACTGGTGCAGATGTTCATTGGTGATGGTGCGAAGCTCGTGCGTGATGCGTTTGAATTGGCGAAGGAGAAGGCACCTGCGATCATCTTCATTGATGAGTTGGACGCAATCGGCACAAAACGTTTCGACTCGGACAAGAGTGGAGATCGTGAAGTGCAGCGTACTATGTTGGAGTTGCTCAACCAGCTGGATGGATTCAGCAGCGACGAACGGATCAAGGTACGTATACTTAGTGCGCTGTCATCCTTAGACGCGCATACTAACAGATGTCCCCGCCCCGCGACAGGTGATCGCAGCAACCAACCGAATTGATATCCTCGATCCCGCGCTTCTCCGTTCTGGTCGTCTGGATCGCAAAATCGAGTTCCCGCTCCCGAACGAGTCCGCACGCGCGCGTATTTTAGAGATTCACTCGCGTAAGATGACGGTAGGACCCGGTGTAAATTTCGAAGAGCTCGCGCGAAGCACGGACGAATTCAATGGCGCTCAACTTAAAGCGGTATGTGTCGAAGCAGGAATGATCGCGCTTCGGGAAGGTGCGACGAAGCTTGGGCACGAGCACTTCCATAGCGGGATTGCAGAGGGTGAGTTTCAGGTTCTCGGTTTAGCTGCGAAGCGACGGTCGCTGACGTCGAGCCGGGATAGTGCAAAGCAAGAAGAAGAACGAGCTGCAGTATTTCGCGTAGTTGTAGTCATAGTTTTGGTGCTATTTTATTATCTTACAACCATGAAGTTGCTATTGGACCCGCGCGGGATCAAACCTCGTTACACGACGGTTACAGCTTGTTACCTGCCTGAATCAATCAAAGCCGCCGGCTCCTTGATCGACACGAAACTGAAACTAGATCCTGTGAAATATTTTGATACCGCTATCACTATTTGGCGCGAAAATATCAGTTTAACGGATGTTGGATCTCGTAGTTAGGGCCTTCGGAGACCACAGTGAGGTCATTACGCACGACAAGACCCGGCTTGACTCTAGGCAGTGTAATCTGTTCTCGTCAATGAGCGCTCCGGGAGACATCCACGAGAAACCACTTGTGGATGTGGCAACACAATGCATTCAAATTGGGGCTAGGACTGCGGCCTAACCCCAGGATCACTATGATGCTTCTAGTGAGATTCTCGCATATCTATGCAACCACGCTCATTTGGGGAGGCAACTTGCGCAATTGGGTTGCAATGCAATGCCCAAGATCAAGCTAGCGCTCAACATCGCCTTAGTTCAGGCCGCGCTGGTGCGATCAGTTTAGGGAAATAATAATCCATATTTAAAGTGTCAAACTTCTGAATTGCAAAATAGAACCTCCGTTAGTGCAGCCAGGGGTGTAACCTTCTAATGCTGATCAGGAGGGTCGATCGGGCCCAGATGTGGATAGGCTACTTCCTGTCGCACCTTCGGACTGATGCAGCGTTTTCTCGCCTCTCCACGACCGAGTCTTTTTAACTTGCTCTCACCCCGGGGGTCCGAGCCCTCCCCCCACTCCCTTCCCTCCTTCCGTTCCATCCTTCAACCCTCTGTACTCTCACCTTCCCTTTTCTCTCTTCCGATTCTACTGTGGTGTTGGGCATCGAGCCACGATGGGCGCCCCGTCGTTGGATGAGCTCAACAAGATTGCCGAGCCGCTCTTGTCGGCCAACAAGTCGCTCCAATTGGGCGTAAGTTTGTAGCCTTATTGTGTCGATTTTTTATGAACTAATAAATTGTTAATCTCATCTTACTCTGATTCAATGTGTGTGTGATAATTGGACGTGCATTTCGGTCTGGCCCGGGGATATCTCGGCGCATGCGTATCCACACGCACCTCGCTTTATTTTGCCCGACACCCTAACTGGGGCTCCGACGACGCGTGCACTTGGCAACTGGCGACTGGCGGCTCTCGATGCTGGATTGGGTGTGGTCCTTAACAGCCTTTCATTATTGCTATGATATTGGACACGCTACTTTGCGGTGTGCTACTCATGCAATGCGGCACATACATTAACTCAGCCAAGAACGACAAGCCACACCTTAAGATCATGGTCGCGTACGTGGTGGCCATGAATGTGTGAGTTACTTTTTGCCCCTACCCACCCAAACAAGTCATTGAATGCGCTGTGTATGCTCTCAAGAGTTATCACCGTATACACCTGGGCGTGGATGTACGATTTGTTCGTGTACAACTTCGGGAGCTATGTGCGTTGCTTTCATCTGATACTTCGTGCGCGTCGTCCTAGCGGCGAACTCCCACCGTATTATTTTGGTGCTGACATGCAGTTCCTATTGTCTCGGCGACCTGCCAATTGCAGGGGTTATTCATGTCGCTTAAATACGTAAGTTGACTTCCCCGCGGGTTGAATAGCCACATTCGCTGACAGATGCCCGCTTTCCTGTTGAATGTATATCTCTTCGTTTGCCCGTGCGCTCTATTCTTGACACCACTAGCTGTCCCAGTACTCCGTCTTGGACTCCCTGACAGTCATCGTTGTCCAAGCGTTCTTCGCGAGACGAGCATGGAGGGTGAGTAGCACCTTCTGTCCAGCATCTACGCTTCCTCAAGCTAATACCGTTGCAGCTCGCCGGGCGCAGCTACTTCGTGCTCGTCGTTACAGGGACTTTTATGCTCTCCGCTTTGGCCGGGGGTATAGCCGTCAAAATTATGTTCTCCGGACTCTCTTCAGCGCTCCAGGGAGGGGATGTCAAAATCCCAGCATATATTTGGCTATTCAGCACGGTGGCTGCGGACCTGATTATCACCGCGATTAGTGCGTCTCTTGGTGCTGAATACACTGGCGTTTTGTTTACTGATTTAGATACAGTTATCGTGTCTTTAATAAAGAATAAGACAGGTTTCAAGGAGACGGACGATCTTCTTGGGAGACTCTGGCGTGTGTCATTTGAGGCCCAGCTGCCACCGACGCTGATTGCTATCGGTCTTGCGATAGAATATACTATACAGGTACGTCGTAGTTCTGGAAGCGGCCTAGCGGTATACTAACG